>NJDD01004375.1:43884-56124 GCA_002245505.1 Calephelis nemesis
AGTTGTATTTTATGTGAAGTGCTGAAAAGTAAAGTAAAGTGAAGAAAAGTTATTTGTGTGGTTTTAATCTACATCCTCGGATCTCTGTCTGATTGATTTTTATCATACGTAACGTACAAAATAATTATAAATAAAAACAGTCATATAGTCTCCTCTTTTTTGAAGTGGGTTAAAAATAACAATTAGTCATGCTATAACAAAGCGAAATCGTTTCCATAAGACTTATTTGGCCGACTAATAATTCGTGGTTCACGAAATTAAACTGTGGTAGACGGTGACTGGTACACGTTACTATGTCATATTTATAACGTTTTCTTTTAGAAAAATCACTACAGCATTTTCACCTATAAACAATTGATATATTTGAGTTAAATTCAAAGTTTTAATGAAATTAAACAAAATAAAATTTTTAAATGCAGTTTTCGACAGATAAATTCAAAGTTTGAATGAAAATCAATGATCTAGATCAAGTTAATGTAAAAAAATAATATATTTCGTGAATCTTCAGGCTTTCTTACAAGCAGGATGCAATTAATTAATGCAATAATGAAAAAGAATTTGGAAGAAGAACACGTAACTATCAAAACGTCCACGTCTACAGAAATTGCTCTTTACTCGACTTCGATAGCTGCTAAAATAAATCTAACAAAGAAACTCTGCAAGAAAGATTACATTTTTATAATTCGAGGAAAGCATATTTTCATCTCCAGGTAATTTATAATGGTGACATTATATTTTAGAGTTATGTTAATTCCCAGTCCAAAACAGTTGCTTTTGCGCTAAGTGTTGTATATTAATTAGAATAACTAATGAACCTAAATTTTGTAAGTTAGGTCATCAATCTCCGAGGCGAGGTGTATGGCCCTAGATATTGGCACTGGATACGCTATAATAAAAAAACGCTAATATAAATTTTAGTCACGCTATCTTCATTATGCTAGTGGAACTTATTATAGAAATTAATCAAAGAAATTGAAGAAACTGTTTCAACATATTTCCACAGTATTTGTCATGTTTTAATATCAAAATATATTTTTTTTATTTCAAGAGAGCGAACTAGCAGGCTACCTATAAATACTACAGATGTTGCTTGCTACTTTGCTATCTCATTGCCGATGCCGGAACTTCAAGCCACTTGTGCAAACTTACAGGCTACTGACACTACAAGGGCAGGAATCCGAATGAGTTGTTAGTTCAGATTCAAATGTACAACATACGCACCTTTCTGCCTAGAATCTCATAAGAGACATGCATAGATTGAATGGGTCGTTACCAACAAGACTAGTGTTAGCATCCATCATTTATTTCAACCGCCCATTACGACTGTGTTTAGTGCTATCGTTTCCCAATCCGGAGGGTAGAAAAGCGGGTATTCTTGCATGTTACAGCTGGCATGTTAGACCTAATGATCATTGGACAGAAAAACATCAAAAATACTGATAATGACTATAGACTTTAGTAATATTCAACCATCAGAAGAACCACGTCACGAGTGCTGTTAATCTAAAATCCACTATATACACTATCTACAGCTTTAGCAGACAATATCATTATAATATGAGAAATTATTTGATCTCAGACATAGAAATAATAAAGCCGAGATATCTTAAAATAAGTATTCTTGGAATAAGGCAAAAAATCTGTTATAGCCTTGGATGACAAAACACTCAGAAAACGAAATCACCAGCCTTACTTACAGTTAGAAACCTACAAATAAAATGGAAATATACCTACCTATGACAGTTTCGGCAAAGGAAATATTGTGTGCGACTTACAGAAAATATATCGAAACGAGTCAAAGTAATCCTTGACAAAATATTTGTTTATGAAGCTTGTTATCCTTTGTAAAGAATATTAGGATGGGATAACAAGGTTATGGGATAAAGTGCCGTTATATTTGTTATGACATGTCAGCAAGTTTTCTGGGAAAAACGTTGATATCAATACTTTATCGGAAAATGTACCTTTACATAAGAAATAGCTTAGCGACTATATACAACTCGTCTGGTCGAAAATGGTATTGAGACCAAGGATATCTAAGGTACATCCAACCAACGACTCAATCCAACACTGAAATAGAGACTTCATTTGAGCCCTTGAACACATAATATCATAAATACTGGTTTAAAAGTGAAATTAAATAAAGTGATATTTTGTAAAATAAGATAGACTAGATAAATAGTGTGAAGTAGAACTTACGCCTGTGTAATGTAACTATGGCGATGGAACTATATGCAAATCATTATTAATAATAAAGAATTGCACAGTCCCTAAAACTGAGCATATGATTTAAAATTTTACTCTCATTTTAATAGTTTTGTGTCTCTGTCATCATTTATTGTTAAAATCAGGTTTAAGCAAATATTTAAGACTACTTCTACAGTTCAACCAGAACATAAGATGAGAGGCAAAATAGATATTTTATTTTGAATGATGCAGTTAATTTTTGGATTTCGTAAAGTTTAATCGTCTTTTTTGTCAAGCGAAATTTATTTTAGATATTTAACGTATCTGCATTAAGTGCTAACATCACCAATGCAAACATTGGTGTATATCATTCTTTGTTTACAATTATGAAATATTTGATACTTAATTTGTTGAAAGGAAATTGTCATGCACATATTGAGCATAATTGTGCTAGACATGTCATGAGCTTTTTATCACATGATATAGAAAATGTGATTTTAAAAATGTATGCTAATTTTTCACGTTCTGCTGTAAAAAAAAAGAATTCCAGAATTATTTAGGCGAGACTCTAATTTAATGAAAACAGTTCAAAGTTGTATAAATGTCAATAAAAAATATGATAACGAAGAAAAATGAAAGTACTTATGTGTAATTCTTTTAGTAATTGTAATGTCTTCTATTATTTTGTAGTATTATCATTTCGTGTCTCTTCTTGTACAATAATTGAGTATTTAAATAAATGAGATAAAAGTGTACTTTATTCTAATTCACTGTACTTTTTTTTCTTACCCTTAATAACCAAAGTTCTTTTATTGGAAAAGAAAAAGGTGGCAACCCCCGTGTACCGCTAGCAGAATTTTTATTGAACTCCGTCGCTCTTCTCTTTTAATTAAATCCCCATTAATTGGTAATGTTTTTAGTGTTTTATGTTCTTTATTTATCTCAAAGGAATCTTTTATTTTCGTTTTTTGCAAAAGTAAGCTACGTTTTTATAAAAAAATCTTATGTAGCAATTTTCGTCCGCTTATAACTTTTGTTTGTGTTACGAAGTGTTAGAATGTTGCCGGCGAGAAAAGTTTCTACATGAAACCTGATAAAACAAATGTAATTTTGTCGTCATAATATATACAACTTATTTATGAGTAACCTTGGAGTTGGTATACAATCTTCGCGAAATGTTATTTACTGCGATATCTGACGAAGTTTTATCTGCTTTCATTAATGTACTTAATTACTACAAAAGTTACTTAATAGTGATTTTTCTGAAAACAACGCAACGTTAATATTATAAGTGTATGTTAATTAAATAATTATACTTACTTAAGTTAAAGCTTACAAAATTTATTTTTACAAAAAGTTAATTGTTACAAATAAGATTACAAAGTCCAATAACTTTCTTCTGCCGGATCTTCACAGTACCTACAGGGCTGCGGTAAGATCCCGTCAATTTGGAATTATGTATAAATACAAAGTACTGCTTATGTTGTCTATTTGAAACCAATTTGAAGGCAGTTGCAATTATACATCAAACCGGAACACGTCAACGGCAAGTGTTGACGTTATGGGGACTAGAGTAGATAAGGCGTTGCTGCCAATCCAAGAGTCACTGCGAAACTCTACCACTTAGTCAGATGTCACGGTGTTGGTGAGATTAAGCCAATTCTTGTCTTTTGCGAGCTGCCTGGCAGAAAGAAGGATTGTCTATTCTGCAAAAGGAGCCCGGACCATCACGGGGATTTGGTGTTGCTACAGTATGATAACAACACCAAATCCTCGTATACACGATATCCCCGATATCCCCGATAACAACACGGGGATTTGGTGTTGTTATAGTATGATAACAACACCAAATCCCCGTGAAAATGTGAAAATTAAATATTTTGTTTCAAAACACAGTTCATATTTATTTTACTTTAAAGTAAAAATTAAACATTTTGAACTGAACGTAGTTCGTACTTGCAAACATTTTGGTAATTAATAATAAAAAAAACTCTAAAATTTGTGTTCTAAACTTTCTACGGCCTTGATTTAAACAAACTTTAAACTAAGAAAATAACATATTTTTCGATGATTCGTGAGCGTTCTGCCACAAAACTTTTAGTACTTTCAAAACTTAATATTTATGCGCTGAAAGTTTTATATTTCTTTTTAAACCGCATTTTTTAATTTAAAATATCCTGCAACTGTATATTAAATAAAAATTACAAACGCAAATTCCACATTTTGCATTTCAAAGCCTTCATTTAAAAGCAAAATGCATCATAAACATACAGACTATGATAATGGCGGTAAGGTCATTAAATATTTTGTTTCGAAAATATTACAATGTAGTTAACGAGGGTTTCATTATTGAACGGTTATTACATTCGATATTTATTCAAATTGTTCATATAATTACAATTGCATTTGTCATAAGTTTGATAGTTTCAGACAGTTGTTATTTTATTGAGTTATGTAAATTATTTTATAACGTTTGTAATAGCACCAACTGTGTCCTAAAATAAAAGACCATCTACCATGCTACCAGGCAACTACTGCGAGGCAAGCAAAGTTAAAATATTTGTCAAAAAATATTTACAAAAATCAGTCCATTCGTTCACGCGTAAAGCGAGGTCCAAGAGAAATGGGGATTACTTTTCATATAAAAGATAATAGCATATACTTACTATTTAATGAGACATTCGTGCATTATGCATAATAATTTGAAACTAACATGCATGAGAAATTGTAACTAACAATAAACTTTCCGAGCATATTAAAGACTTACCATTAAATAAATTTAAGCTATGTGTTGAATCTAAGGTGTATGGTAAAGGTTATTATAAGATTTCAGAATATTTAGAAGACAGAAATGCTTGGGATTAATTGCTCCTCATACAATCTCTACAAATTAAATAAATGTAATACACTTTTGTAAATTTTATTTATAAGAAAAAAGACAAGCTCGCTGAGTTTTTTTCGCCGGATCTTCTCAGTGTGTGGCTGCGTTCCGATCCGGTGGTAGTTTTTAGAATTATATAGACGCGTCACAAGAATCTATGTATAGATCCATGTGAATATATATATTTTGAGTTTGAGTAACTAATCTCTATGTCATTTGTTTAATATTTAGATTAAATAACTGATTAGTTTGTTGTACAGTTGAAGTGGTTGACCAATGCACCTATGGCTTTCCCTGCACCAATTCAATAGGAAACTGCAGAAGTAATTATTTTTATACTGTTTTATTAAATTTCCTTCAATTTTTTACCACCAGATGTATTATTCTACTAATTTAGCGACAGGAGCTTTAAAATTGCAATAATATTTAATAAGACAACAGCGTAATCGGGCAGACTCTATGGTTCTTGGCACCCGGAAAGTACAATTTCATGGAATAGTTCCCTTTTGTTGTGAGATTGAAGCGGTTGGTATAATTAAGTAACAATCTAGAATTGTCTCGGTTTTTCACCGCTTCAATGTAGCTTTTGTTGTGATTTTAAATCTGAATATACACAAAATTAATATCCATTTCCTTTGCTTATCGCATGACGCGTTGTAATTAATTGGAGATTGGTAATTATATAATATGTTAATTGATAATTATTTTTATATGTTATCAGAGTCAGACCGTAATTTGTATCAATACGAATAAAAATGAAAGGAAAGATTAATTTCACGATTACACAAATTACTGGAAAATAATCGCGTCCTTGAACATAATACAGACACCATAATGTTTGCACTTGTCATTTACTAAAAAATAAATTTGGTAATCAGAGAAAACGATAAATAAAAGCAACGTAAGGAAACTTTCATGATTTTCAGTGTTGAAACGATCAGCGAAGATAGATATTTTTTTAAATATCATGTGCAAAATCATTGTTTCCATCCTTGATACTTGATGTATGAATACACATCTACCGTTTCACTTAAATTGTTTTAAAAATTATAAAATAACAAAATTAATCAATCGGTTTCGCATTTACAGCATCTTCAGTGCTATGGTAACTTACTAGTAGTATTAAGTGTAACATAATCATCATTCATTTTTTTAATGTTGCCATTGTCGTTATTGTTGAAAAGGTTACTGAACTGTTATTGCAATGAAATTGCAACTAATTTTAAGTCAGCCATATGACCAGAGGGCCGTTTAGCTGTATACAACTTTAGGGTAACCATAATATATTACTGCAATAGGACACCTTTAAAGTAACTTGACATCGAATAAATAAAACAACAACAGTTAATCTAACGGAACTAAGTTCGTGCATTATCTAACACATTTACCATATCAAAAATAAATTTCACTAGTTAAAATTCATGTCACTGTAAAATTAAGCAAATCGATCTAACCCAAATTAAACAAGTTGTTCGCTATAAAACCTTTAGTGAAAGATTTTAATTGGTACTTATATACAAATGAATTTAAAAATGTTGAAACATATTACCTACCCACATAGCTATCTAAATTATTGACGCAAATACATAATAATGTTTAGTGATAACTTGACTCAAACTTTTTGAATTATTCTAATGAAGTTAAAATTTAATGTTTTTTTGTCAGAAAATTAAAAAAAATAGATAACTATCTAACTTTTAAAAGTTCGAAGTGTCTAGTCGTCTGCTAATTCGGATGAATAATATAAATTAGTCGTCCGATTATCGGATGAATAACATAACTTAATCGTCCAATCTTGTATGACTAGATAACACGACTAGCAACACCCTTAAAAGTTTTTAATGTTTAAAGTTTTTATTTATAAATCCGGCATAAATAACTAAAATTTTGCAAATTCAAAAGCTATTTTAGATATCCCATGAAAAGTCTACAACGTGGTACTACTACGCGGTATAAACGCCAAGCTTTGTCCGTTTTCACAATTTACGGTTATGACGTTGCACTAACACCGAGCTACACACGGCTCGCACACGGCTACTTTATATCCATTGTTACACAATAGTTAGCCAACAACACCTAAAGCGTCACGTGCGCTTTGTTGTTTGCTATGTCTAGTCTTGCACTTGCAAGATAAACTTTACAACTGTTGCACTTCTTTGTTCAAGGAGATACGTGTGATCTAATTTTTCTACAAGTTTAACCCTTGCAAAAGTTATTTTTAGGGTATATTCAACAAGTTTTATTACGTCAAAGTATCCATATTGTATTTTTATTTTAGCACTTGCCCTGCGCTTGGAATAATATTCTGTAAATTTTAAAGAAAGAAAAAATTTCGCCCCAGATAGGATTTGAACCTTTCATCTCAAGCCGACGAATGCTCTAATCAATTGAGCTACTGAGGATTCAAGTCCTCACTAAGTACTGAGGATTCAAATTTTTTCTTTCTTTAAAATTTACAGAATATTATCCCAAGCAAAGGGCAAGTTCTAAAATAAAAATACGTTCCGAGAAACGGAAGTTATGGCCATTCTAAAATGTGAATTTCATCTGTAATGGTGAACTCATTTGGTGGGTACTCAGAATTGTGTATCTATAGGACATAACTACCCGCGTTATCGGGTTAGAAAGGAATTAAAAATTTCGCCACGGGACTTGAATCCTCAGTAGCTCAATTGATTAGAGCATTCGTCGGCTTGAGAAGAATGGTTACAGGTTCAAATCCTGTCTGGGGCGAAAATTTTTCTTTCCTTAAAATTTACAGAATATCCATATTGTAATCCAGTAGTGTAATTTTCTTTTTGTAAAAATACTCTTATTAGTTTAATTGTAAGAGCACTTTAAGTGAACCAAGCATACGGATTTGACCCTTGATCAGATCTGATAGGGTTCCCTAATTGTGTTGTGACTCCCGGGGCTTCATGCATCATCATATTCACCCATGCCAATAACTATAAAAATTAAAGAATATTTTGTTTTGCAGGTTCTGACGATGTCTAATAAAACCTTATTTTTTGTAACTTGTCGATGTATCCATTTTAAGTTTACCAAGCAGACGGATTTGCTAGTTATTGATGTGAGAGGTCAGCAAAGGGAACAAACGCACGACTCTGCTGATGGCAAGAGACAACCGCGCCCCATGTATGTGGCCCAGGCGGCATCATGTTACAGGTGCATCGAAGCCCTAAGTCCGGGTATTAGGCCTATTGATCAAATATTGTATGTATTATAGTTGTGTGAAATACGAGGTGATATTAATTTAAGTAGTATATTATTTCTGTGTAGTTAAAATGTTAAGCCACTTCCGTAATTAAGTTTCTCACGGCCTACCATTCGACACAAAATCCTATAATGGTGACTGTTGGTTTGAGGACCAAAATAGGTTAGTATCAAAAATATCTTCAAATTAAGGGAGTCGTTATTCCAAGGCCATATAGGAAGCCAGAGTATGAACACAAAAAAATAGTTTTACTTTACGAGTTGCCAAACGCGCAGCAACTGGTGCATGTTTCATGTTACCATATTACACGTATTGTATTTAACAATCTTATCAAAATTTCACTTTTGTAATAAGTATATGCACAGACTTTTCAGATCAATTCCGTGTTGATCCGGGTTCGCTCTCGAGTACAGGTTAAAATATTGGTAATTACCAACAAGACCACTGGCAGTGAAGTGCTCTGTAGCAACCTGGCTGTGTACGTATCGCCTTACCTATTCCTGTTGCCGTATCTAATGAGTCGGTCATGTTCCGGTTTATAGGCCAAGGGAGCCGGTAGACTTGCACAATAGGTTTTGCATCCAACCCTCAGAACAGTAATGCACCTGTATCATCTATGGTGTCTAAAGAACACAGTTGCTACTACCACCAGGAGAGTCGTGTAATTGTTCGCTGAACGGTAAAAAATAAGAGTATCAGGAAAATAGCTATAAGTTAAAAATTCAATTTTCGTGAGTCCATATCTTCAAGCCCATATCCCTTAAAAGGTAGACAGAGGCACAACCAGGCCACCTACGACTAGCGGAACACAAAATCCCACAACGTGATAAGTGGTAAGCTTATCGTTAACCGGGAATATATTATTCAATCCCGGGCAGCGTTATTTTTATAGAAAATTCAAAAAAACAATTCGTTTTCTATTTTTTTTTTGTTGCTGAGTCCAACGCCGGACCGTTACACTCGAAGTCTAGTAAGACGGCATTAAAGAAGTTCTAGTCTAGATAACCTTACAGAAAACGTTGTTTCAACGCAAGCTAATGTTTACAAACAATATTTACAGCCGTCTAGATCCCCTATTAGACATACGTACATAGTAATCTCTCGGCCAAATAGACGACACTTTTCTACAAAATTGTAGAAAAACGGAAGAAATTCATCTTTATGAATGTTTTGAAATTGAATTGTTATGAATGATTAAGAAATGCTTTTTTTTTCATATTACCCTAAAATGACAAAACACTCGACACTTGCTGCGCAGTAGCGTAAAGAGCAAAAACAAAAAATAAAGTGTGTTTCAAAAGCTTTTGCATTTTAAACCTGAAGTAAGTGTTACAAAAAGCGCTTCCAGTTTAAATAATAAATTATCTAAAGTTAGAGTATTTTATTTTTGTATAATAAAACTTGAAAAGGTATTTAGGATTCATTTGGCAAGTTCGACGGTCAGTTAGCCTAATAGCCAGGCAGTGAAACGGCAAAAGGAGATTAAACTATGCAGAATTATCGTTTTTTCCTTTCTGTTGTTAATTAATAAGCGGTTCTTTGTGCTGGATATATTTTAAATTAACGTTTTTGCTGAATATTGCAAATCATTTTCTTTCATCTTGTTTTGTTTGTTTAAAATGAAAGAAGTTAATATAATTGTATTAGAAACAAACATAAGTGTTTATAGTTTGTGGGACACATACATAATATTACTGTAGAATATATTATAACATTTACGATACACCAGGCATTTTCATACAACAGTGAATGAAAATGCAGAATGATGAAGTGATAGGAAACAATACACATTGCTTTTAGATACTAAAATGTTGTTAATATTTTGTCTGGTATCCCTCACGTAAATAAATAAATCTGCTACAATAGATAAATTAGTTCGCTGTAATACATAAGGTATAAATCGGCACGAATGAACGCGAGACAGAAAGTAAAGTTTCGTGACCTCGTGGCAGAAAAAAAAACATTTGTTTAAAAACACAACATAACAACTAAATGGTAGTTTGGAATTTTAATATCTGTTTATGTTCAAATAAAACTCATATCCTATTCAACAGTATCATAGATATATAACAAAAGTTTTCCTTATTTTCTACAAGCTGACGCGTATTCGTAATATTTATTTCCCCTTTGAAAGATATTAAATTAGCATATAATGAAGGAAAATTAAGATAGAATCAAGACCTTCCTGCCAGGCAGCTCGTAAAATACTTACAAAGGTTAAATGCTTCATTACCAATAAGATTACTTTTCGAAGGGTTCTGTGCTGCAACTTGTCCGGGTAGGGAACTGCAACTACTTTACTTATTCCATGTCAAAAATGAAAGCTGTGTCGATTATATTTGTTCTGAAGTTATGTTGCAAAGGTTAAACTCAAAATAATCAATGAATATTCAAGTGTTATTGAGTTCACTTCTAAGTTTTTTTTTAAATTTTCTGCCTGATCCAATCCTGCACCTAATCCAACTAACGCTAGAGGAATACTAAAATCCGAAATCCAGCAATCAAAATTACTAGATTGTTCTATTACTAGCGGACGATGAGGACGTCGGAGTTATGAAACATAATACATACAAAATATAAGCCGATGAAAAAATAAGCCGATCGGGAGCTTTCCTCGAAAACGCTGCCAAAACATTTTGAGTTTTAACAAAACATTGTATGGCGGGATTTTTTCTTTTCGATTAGATCTCAAAAAAAGTAAGCGGTGGTATATGTCTATCATTAAAGAATAACCCACAATAACCGTTTCAATCAAACAAATCTGTTAGATACGTTATGCGTGTAATTTAGATCAAAATTGCCGTTGTTATTCTGGGTCTTCAGCTACCTACATACCTAACTTCATCGTTTCAGTAGTTTTTGTGTGAAAGAGTAACAAACATCCATACTGACATCCTGGCATCCAGACATACCTTACATAACTTTCGCATTTACACTATTGGTAGGAGTTTTGTTCTTGAATAACCGAAGCGAAGCGACGGCGGGCAGCTAGTATTTCATAATTTTATCATTTTTAATTCTAATTCATTAAGCTTAGTTAACTGTTTAAGGCCGGAAGCTGTTTCAGGTTCCCCATACTTAATAAAATAAATAAAATAAAATAAGCCTTTATTGCTAAAGTTAATCTTAACTCTATAAACTATATCTAAACATAACGATCAATTATATAATTATATCGGTAGCCAGTTTTTCCATTTCAGCTTGTATACGACAAAGGCCACCTCTAAAGCTTTCCATTTTTTCCTTTCCTTAGCAATTCGTGTCCACTCAGGTCCAGCTATCTTTTTCATATCATCTTCCCAACGTTTGGTTTGTCTTCCTTTGTTTCTTTTGCCGTCGCGCGGGTACCACTCTGTTAAAGTCTTGTCCATTTTTCTGTTTCTTTACGGAGCATATGCCCTGTCCATTTCCATTTCATACTTTTGTTTACTGTCTGTATATTTTTGAAATTCGTTTTGTTTTTTTATATTTTCCAATCTCATTTTATCTCATCCTTTTGCTCCAATAACGCTTTTTTCCATTCCGTTCTGGCAAACTTGAATTTTTTTGATTTGCTTCTCACTTAGTGCCCATGTTTGATACCCATAAGCTAGACAGGGGAGGATGCATGGGAGGCTAGGCCTGTATTAGTTCGATTTCATGAGTATCAGTACCGTCACCTTGTCTGGAGCAATAAAACTACTCTTAAGGGTACTGGGTTTACTGTTTCTGAATTTCTGACAGTGCCTAGACACAGCCTATTTATGGAGGCGCGTAAACATTTTGGAATAAAAAATTGTTGGACTGCAGACAGCAAAATTGTTATCTTGCTTCCTGATAAGAATCGTCGACGTTTTGAGATGAAGTCGGACCTTGAAAAGTTGATAATGCAATTTCCTACAATTGAGAAGTCCCAAGAAAGCACTAAGGTCATAAGTGAAGCTTCTACAAAGTTATTGCGACCAAGGCGTAAATG
>NJDD01004375.1:59957-71585 GCA_002245505.1 Calephelis nemesis
ATCGAAAGTCATAAAAAATCATTGCACGAAAATTTTCTCGGCTTAAATTCATTCTGACGTGCACTCACAATTTTCAATTTGCCGCCAAATCGTAAAACTAATGACAAATGAAAGAAATGTATACTCAATATTATTGGTAAAGAGTTCTATTTTCAAAATTTAAACTTATTTTTTTTTAATATAATGCTTTTAAGTTGCCAGTTCTAAAAACTTTCAGTTTGGCCCTCGTATTCTACGACAACGAGGATGCGGAGAAACTGCTAGTTTTTTATAAATACGTGAATCACTTTTGTAAATAATTACAACAATTTATTAATATAAAGATATATTTGATCCGAAAAGAAAAGTTCAATAATAGCAATATATACCTAAAATAATATAAATACATATCTAAGCCAGTGGCGTATGCTTCTGGAATTATATGTTCAGTTGACATAGTTACAGTCAATAAATAAGTATCTATTTATTTTATTTTATTAAAGCCAATAAACAAATAATCTTTTGACTGATTTTATTTTAATTTACTTTTATATTTAAACTTTTTAAAACCTTAGTAAATCGAAATGATTTTCTGTATTTAAAATTTAACCTGATACTACTCGTATTTTATGTGTATCATTAAACTTTTAAATTAAATTGTATGTTAACTTGGAGTTGGAACAGGGACATTTATTTATATATTTTGCTGGTGTTTAGAGCCAGTTGTTGTCGTATATGTCAGGAGAGTCACTTGCTTGTTCGATATCTATAATATACGTGCAAATTTCTTATGGGGCTGGCCGGAAGTATCACTTGTCAGATGTTACGATCCTCGCAGACCTGACTAACTTTTTCCACAATTATAAAATTTTTCATACAAACACACCGGTTTCAAGACTCTTGACACTACCCTCGGACATAACCCGAGCGAATTCAACATATAATGTCAATCTACGTCTCCCCAGGTACCCACATCTATTCATATTCGCATTATGTATCTGCTTTGTCAATCTTACATCTGTCATTCTTTTTAGATGACCGAAACAACGTATCATGCCGTTTTAAATTTTACATAAAACGTAAAATATTTTTTTCTTATTTTAGTATTGTACGTAATTTTAAACATAACGAAGGATTCCATCCTCAAGAGATTCACCAAATTGATTCCAATTTGTAACAAATTCTTTATAAAAAACTTTGAGTGTCATAACGAAAGCATTGCGAATTGGATCACGTCACGTTTGTCAAATTAGAGAGCAATTCTTCAGGGATTAAACTTCGCAAACTTTATCGATAATTATTATTTTACATCCTTAATAGGGTCCAATGAAATGTAAACTTACAGATGACAGAAACTTATTTATTAATGGCATCAAGTCACCCATGCAAATCGGACGTCTAACCTACCCTTCAAATAATCCAATACAATGGAACAAAACAATGACGAGAGGATTATGTTAAGCGACATAACCAATCCACGCTACTAGCCGATTTTCTACCATATAGTATTTTCTTATCTGATGTGTAAATCTACTCTACTCTCCGGACCGGAACTCGACATTACGCGATATATTGCTATACTGTATTTTTATCAAGACGTTGACTGCCAAAACAAAAATTTGAAAGATAAATTTAATAAGTGAATTAAATGAAATGTGTATATAAAAAAGAATTAGCGTAGTCCATTCACGATAATGCAATAGCCAGGGGATATACAGATTTGTTTTTGTATAATATACCCTAATTCTTTTTTTGTCTTAATATCAGAAGAAGGTTCTATTAAAAATAATTGTTAATTTTACTCAACATTTGAAAATTGGTTCTAGGCCACGAATTGATTTAACCTCAAAGTAAACCAATCATCATAATATGGTTCTAGATATTATGGTTGTAAATGCTTGCTCAACTTGGGAATCAAAACCGAGCCGCACTGATTGGGGTACGTACACCAACCGCTAAACCAACGAAGTTCAAATTTGAAAAGAAAAAACTTCTATATTTTTTTAAATTAAATCAAATAATTTTGTATCTTCGCACTAAAAGTAAAGGGACACAAGGTTAGGATAAAGTCAATGTTTCTAGAAATAAACACATACTCAACAAACGTGGGTAGCTAGTAAGTCGCAACACGACTCCAAAAAAAATTTCTATCGTTTTATTATACCCATAGTCAAAAAAAAAACTTATGAAATTATGAAAAAATACGAGACTATTTAGCTACGGTCTTAGACAACTTTTCATTTTACTCACATATTAATTTAACTTTACCCCAAAACTGAAATGAATGTTCTCGAATTTATTAAAAAAACTTTTTAAAATATTCGCAGTTTAGAAATCTTTTCATATTTACTCATCACATCATTGCTATCATTTTTATTCCTCAATAGCATGGTCTGATTTTTGTAAAAGTGTATATCACTTTTATAAATCTTCCAAAGGTACCTACACTTTACAAGTGCTTTTTTGTTACGGTTCATATATGAAATATCTATAACTATAATCATACTAGCTGCGACCCGCGGTTTCACCCGCGTAAGTCCTAATCCCGCGGAAACTCCGGGATAAAAAGTAGCCAATATGTTATTCTGGGTCTTCAGCTACCTACATATCAAATTTCATCGTAATCGACTTTGTAGTTTTTGCGTGAAAGAGTAACAAACATCCATACATCCATTCATCCATACATACAAACATTCGCATTTAAAATATTAATAGGATATGAAAGATTAATTCTACCTAACTGGATCATGGAAAGATGTGGTAAATTGACATTAAAAAACAAGTATTTATGAAATTCAAATTATAATCATTTTATAGCATGCATTTTTTTAAATGTCAAAGAAATAATTTAGCTCACTATATTATTATAAGAAAAGTTTTCGGTAAAACTGTAATAACATTTTTACCTTCGAAATTTGGCCCAGAAGTTTTTAAAAGAGGGTTGATAAAATATTATTGACCGGCATCGTATTTACCGCTTGCTGTTGTTGTTGAGCTGAGCCTACTCGCTCTTATGATTATATTTTGTTAAAACGTTTACACACACAGCGTAATTTACGTTTTGAGAAGCTTTTTTAAAAAGATAACGACACATACAATAATTTAAACAATGTTGTTTAAAATAAATTACGTTTTAGTGTGCATTACCGAACACTCTGATAAATGGTTTTTCCTCCAACCTACAGTAAATTGTCGTTGACATCACTATGACTAAGTCTCGCAATAAAATTCGTCCGTCGTCAACCGTTTCAGTTATTTCTGATTCTACATGAGTTCTTTGATCCCTTACACGCCAACCAATTTAAACGAACATCTATTACTTTTTCCGAAAATAATTTAGAAGATCTTATCTTGCGACATTGTTTATAGTGTAGGAAAGTAATCAAGTGCAAATTTATTTTGATCATTTACGTGGAAATTATAAGAGTAATCATATTAATAGTTACATAGTATAAATCAAAGTCACTTTTCACTGTCTGTACCTGTATGTATGTTTTGATCTTTAAAAGTACGCAACTGAATCTGAAGTGATTTTTTTAACAGAGTAATTCAAGAGAGGGGAGTAAAATAAATTAAAAAGTTTGTCTAACTGTACCTAAAACAGGCTGTATTTTGATAAAAACATGTACAGTGTATTTCAAACAGTTACGTACATAAAAATCACAGCTTTTTCACTGAGGACTACGCATTATAATATATGTTATACTAGTATTAAACTTATAATATAATAACATAATTTAATAATAAATCTTAGTAACAACATCTACACATATCTCGTGTAGTTTTTCAACTTCTCCCTCCCTATCGTGAAGGTGAACGTGAAGATACGATGCAGTAGTATCTTCACGTCCATGTCCCTGAAGAAGTAGGCAGAGGCACAACCAGGGCACCCATGACTAGTCGAAGACAAGTCTCACAATGTGACAGGCGGCAAGCCTATCGCCAACCGGGCACATCTCCAATCCCGAGCAAAGCTTTTTTTAGTAAGAAATTAGAAAAAACCCAATTTCCTTTTTTTTTTGCCTGACCCGAGATTTAAATCCGGAACTTATGCAGTCAAATCCAACAACTGAACCGCTAGACCACAGGTGGAAACTATACATATAATAAATCTATAGAAGGGTCAATTCTGTACATTGACAATATTAAAAAAAAATAGCAGGGGGTGTTACTTATCGATATCCAACCCAAATGGGTGATTAAAAAATATTTGTCTGTCTGTCTGTATGTTCAGGCATCACGTGAAAACTAACGGTTCGATTTTGATGATACTTTGTATACTTATACCTATTATTATCCTGGGCATAAAATGCAATACTTTTTATTAATTTATTATAATATATTATTTAATATTTTAATATTATATTTTAATTTTAGTTATTAATACCGCCTTTGAAATATAAATCGCTACTTATCAAAATCGGTTTTCACTGTCTATACCTACGTATGTTTTGATGTTTGAAACAAATGTAATGTTTTTAAAAGATGGAATGATTCAAGAGAAAGGAGTTCAATAAATTATAAGATAACTATCTGTGCCTGGAACGGGCTGTAAGTATTTTGATAAAAAAATATGTACACTGTACAGTGTATGTCAAATAGATACGTACATAAAATCACAGCTGTTTCACTGAGGACTACGCATTGTATATGTTATACTTGTATTAAATTTATTAAACATAATTAAGTAATAAATCTTATAAACAACATTAAAACATATCTCATGTACTTTTTCAGTTTCTCCCTCCCTCCCAAACCAATTTGCTTTTTGAAGCAATTTGTTGTAAGCCGTTGACACCACCAACACCATCAACCATTCGCAATAGAATAAAAATGCGAAACCAAATTGCAAGGACGATAAAGTGAATGATTTTTGTGTGGTATAAAAATAAAGCGCTGCAACATTGCACAACTTTCTAGCCAACCGGTTTCACTGTTTACAGCATCATCAGGGCTTTTAAAACTAAAGATAAAAAGGACTTTTTGATTTAACGTTCAATACATATTTGGTTAGATGTTACTATCAGTTATCTCAAGGCTAGGTTCTTATTCCAATTGTGCAAATCTGTTGGCTACCCCTCTCTATAGCATGGAAGGGAGTACTGATGCTGTATCGTAAGGAACAAGTAAGTAAGTAAGTGCAAAGTTATTTTTTTCTATCATGAGGCGGAAAGTAATGTTTTATTTTTTTTATCTGTACTTCGATATTATTATATCTGCTAGAAGTGTTTTATTATACTAGAAACGAAAGAGGTACTAAAAAGGAAAAGCTTTACATTGTACCTCAAGAAATTTAGATTTATGTTTGAACTAACACTACCTAAAATTGATAACAAAGCACTAACATGCTTTGCAATGGTAAATAAAATTTTAGTTAGTGTGAAGTAAAACTTTTCCTACCGCTATAATGACGTAGTTTCACATAACGAAAGTACCATATCGGCCACAGAGAGTGAGTTACATATACTTTAACATATATTGTAACTCTAGGCCACGTGTGATCCTTAGCTCTAGAAGAGTTCATGAATGTTCGCTTTCTCATCACGTAACATAAAAAATGTAATTTAATATTAGCACGGTAACACAGCAATAAAAATCCTTTAATTACAATAAATAAGTCTTCTACGTACACCGAAAAAAAATCAAATTTAAGTACAATTTTTAAAATCGGAGAAAAGGATTAACATATCTACTTCAAAATATAATAGTTAAATATATTTGCTCCTCCTTTTCAAAGTCGGTTAAAATTTTTAATAACATAAAGCGCTGATTCATAAAACATCTTCAATTTAATAAAGAAATCGTTTTATCTTGCACAACTCTACACCCTTTTTGTTAGCTCGCTGCAAGCTGGAATAACGAATGCATTTAAAATTATTCATGCTCCCGACGTGTTTCGGAACGCTTATCCTCGCCCAGCCGAACATATTAATTACAAACCGTAATTTTAATATTATGCAACCTATCACGTAATATTTACGTTGCAATAAAACTGTTTGATTTTTCATAATTTATAGGAAATTTCTCAAGTATTTTGGGTACGGAAGAGTTCAGAGGTTTCAGGACTATAAAATGCTGTATTGTTTGTAATATTACATATGTAATAATATTTAAATTTTTACGATAACGGTGATCAACGAGTGACTTAACATTTAATGGTGGTGGTGCTTATTATGTAAAATTGACGATCCAACGTAGAAAATCACTTTTTTTAGTTGAGTAGTCTTGCTTTCATATACTGAACTATCATGTTTACCCTTTCATTTTTGTGGTATAGCAAGCCGTTATTGGAATTGACTTTATTAGGTCTTGGGTATTATTTCCGGGATGAACAACAAAAATAAAATTAGTGTTTTCACTTTTCTAATAAAAGTGCAGTTGCCTGGGATGGGAAACGTTTGCCGAAACGACTTCTGACGAAACGAAACAGATTGCCGATAGGTTATCTACCCACCTCGTTGTGGAACTAACGCTCGTGTTCAAGAAGCTTACTTGGCTAGGTCATGAAAATTTGCTGCGCAAAGCACGACATTTAGCTATGCGTTTCTTACATCAAGCCATCCAATCCATGAACAATACTTAGTTCAATATCAGTTCTAAGTATTGTTCATGAATTCGATGGTCGTAAGAAACGAATAGCTAAATGTGGTACTTCGCACAGCGCTTTTTCATTACTTAGCCAAGTAAGCTTGAATACGGGTGTTTGTGTCTTTGACTAGTCGCGAGTAACTTGGTTGTTCCTCTGCACACCTCTACATTTTTTTCTGTATTAATCCGGGTCTCCTGCCAGGATTCGTCCTCCTGTCGGCTTAACTGCCAAGCAACTCTCAAGAGACAGTTAAGATTAAATGGGTCATTACTAAACAAGATCACTCGGGAGAGTCCCTTGCAGCAACTAGTCTGGGTAAGGATCCACCGCTTTACTTGTTTCACGATTGGCCTCACACCTCGGCAACAAGACAGCACGAGCGACGCACCAACAACATACATTGTATCGACTTAAACACATTATTATTGAAATCGAAGTGGTTAATGTGACAAAATTTATAATAACATATTTTAATTGAACAATTTTTCCCGTAATGAAAAAAAAGAAATAAATTTACCCATAACATAGAAAGACGCCCCATAATTTTGGACCCTCGGTAGCTCAAATACCGTCTTCAGCGAGAGATGATAGGGTAAGTGTATGAAATCTTGAATGTAGCAAAGTTTTTCCATTCTCAGAAGAGAAGCGAAATTTTATAAAATTTGTGCAACAAAAATTTAGCAACACGATCAGTAGCATGCCTATAAATATACAATGGGCTGGTCCTCAAAATTTGGGCACCTGCGACCCCGACAAGCAAACAAGGTAAAGTTCTCATAAAAACAGTGAAGTGAACCATTTTCCTCCTTATGCGTTACCAATAAAAACGTTAGCGTCACACGTACCGTGAAATTTCCCATTTACATGCGAGCCTGTTGATGGGATGGTCACCGATTGTGATACCGGTGGAGCTTTACATCGGAAGCCGCTAATACCTGTATTAATCAAACCAAATCATGTTGACTGAATTATGGCTATAATTTTTAGCGATAAATCAAATATCTATTCATATTATAGCCAAAATTGATGACAGTAATACTAGGTGTAGGTTCTGCAATTATTCGGCTAGGTTATTGTGGCTATTCTTGTAACTACATCTAATTCTCACGATTTTTGAGTTTCGGTTTTGACAGTACTATATGATATAATTGATAAAGCATCGGCATTAAACAACAGTTTCAGGGTGATGCATCATTTACCTCCATTTTATATTTACGATATAAATTACGTCTTAAAGTTCTGACAAATAGATCAATATGCAAGCTTGATGGTACGATCTCTCATTACAGTGCTGGTAAAATGTTACATTAAAATACCTATAACAATTCAAATTTAAAAAAAAATGTTAAACCACTCCCTGTTGTAAGATAAATGTTTGCCATTGATTCTTGTTGTTCTGTTTGCGTTTTGTTTGACTTTTAATATTGCTTTTATTTTCATAGCACTAAAAATTGAAAAACAAAAATAATATAAAAGTAGCTACAAACAAACTTGTATTGCCTTGTTACAAAAATCAAAGCCGTTCGAATGAAATTCAACTTTTTGATATGCTGGTCGAATAAGGAAAAAAGATAGGATTTACGTCTGAGAAATAAAATATGTCTTTCTATTACTAGATCTTTTTTAGTTTGTGTTATTTTTTTTCAATTCTAAAAATACTGTCGTCTGATAAATATTAATAGCAAGTAACAAAATAGAATATAATATCAGGTGAATATAGGTGAAGAGTCACCTGTTGCAATGACAAGAGAAATAGAGATTTATTTTGTACTTCATTTTTACGTTAGACGCAGGTCACCCTGATAGAAAGGGGTTATTGACCTTTTTTTAATTTGAAAATTTAAAAATACATAAAGAATTTACCTGAGAAACCGGCGTGTTTGTATGAAAATCTGAAAACCTGTATTAGTAATCAACTTCCGCTGCTCAAACCAAGAACTACTTTTCTGCAAAATCAAAACATTTACACAAATTTAAATGTTAATCAACATTATAGTAATCTTCAAATGTCGAGTAGTACGCTAACTATCCACTAACACCCAACAAAAGCCTCCATTACATCAGATTTTAATTAAAGACAGCGCGTGTAATTACGAGAAGTTATTCCAACCATCTTGATAATTTATACAATCAGTAACTTTTGTAACGAATTCAGCTGATTCGGTAGAAATGACACGTATCAATTAAAAAGATCATTGTTGACTGTGTATTTATTACGGTTTTTGAAATGTGTGAATTAGGTCCTCCGCATACGTTCGGAATAATAAAACGACGTTTCGAATGCAGTAAATTCATTCAAATGTACTGACTGACCACATACCGATTTGCTATTTTCAAAATTTTGTTTTGATTTTTCTTACCACGTTTCTTAATTTTAAACACGAGATACTTTTTAAATGTATTAAATTAGGTATTATATATGACAGGGGAGGAACGTTTTTAGTGTTTTTAAAAGGTGTGACGCCACAATTGTTGTTTCCATGATAATGACTCCTTTTTGGTCTTCTCAAAAAAATTTCACAAGCACTTTTAAACTCCGTTTACTTAACGGGCAGCGTAACAACGTCCCACAGAATTCCGTACTGTGCGGCTGTATTTATAGGGTTTGGCGCACGTGCAGGTGTTTACAAGTCGTTAGGCTAAGTATTGAAATAACAATGATAACAATAATTTCACATCGTAATAAACTCAAAGTAATCAACTGATGGTTTATGAACTAATTGTTAGGGCATCATCAAATTATTTAACTTAATTATTCTAGGTTTTCAGATAAACTAATATGGTTGCACTGATGTATATAAATATTTAATTTATCTAAATTTAAGAAAATATTTGCACAGCACAATGTTGAAATGTTGTATGCTTATCTTTGTAACAACTCTTTAACACACATATTCCGCAAATAAATAATTTTCATTTTCCATTTTCATTCCTTTAATATTATTGTTTTATGACATACTAGTTCTAATTTGTTTTTTGATTTTATCTACATTTTTTGTGAATACCTTAGTAGCCATTTTTGCTATGAAACGTCTATGGTAACGTACATTTCGTAATTTAGAGTTATAAATTTATCTAAATAATATCTTTGAAATTTTTGAAGTGCAATAAAGATAAATATTATGTAATCGGTAAAACTAGTAGGCTAACAACACTGAGCCTGCCCCTATCAAGATCGAAACCCGAGTCTTGAGGTTGATCGGTTATGCGAGGTAACAATATTTTTATTAACATTAAGTAGTCAGTTTCATTAAAAGTGTTTTTTTCGTAAACTACAATTACTTCTAGTAAAATACATATAAATAACTATTAAAAAAACGGTTGCATAATGATTTCACATTTTTTATGGTCTCGTCTACATACACGTCGTATTTTAAAAACCACTGAAGGAGTAATTAAAGTGCTTTACATACGAACTCTAATGTACAAGAAAAGTGGCAGGGAATAGCTTGTGTAAAATATTGTAATCGCACCAATGGTATGCCGCAAGCCACCGCAGTTTCGTGTTAACCAAAAATCCAGTCTGAGATGAATCCTGCTGTTTTTTGGTTACTGTATTCTACAGATATTCGTATCTGCAAAGATACTCGTATTTTTAAAGATTTTTATTGAAATATTTTAAAACTATGCAATAACAATCTTTCATCACTTTTTAATAAAATTATATCTACCCACGATTAAAGAAACTAACTAATTTAATGGTTTTCAATGACATTAAGAATTAAGGCTGAAACCGAAAGTCGTTATAGTGAAAAACTTGGAGAATACATAGCGAAATTTTTATAGCAAATGTTTGTAGCAAAACAGGAAACGTCAAATATGTATATCGTGATTTTAATATACCAGCTCCCATCTAGGTTGAAAAACGACAATTGTGAGCACTGGAACCACAAATGAAACCAATCCAGCTAAGCTCCTTCTCTCTTAGCTCCTTAACTATACCATCTAATTATGACTGAATAATTCAGCAGCCTAAAATACAAGATCTTTGACATGCCGACAAATGAAATACAAAAATTTGACAAAATAAAAAAAAAACATTTGACTTTAACAGAACAAAGTGCAAATAATAAAGTTTCATAAACAAATTACAAGACACGAGTTCGCGTATAATAACACTGGGAACTAGTTCCCGACTGCAATCTGTTGCAGCTGCTGTCATAACTTTGTGTCGTCGGCACTCTATCATTATTGTAGGATGTAAAACCATTGATAGTCTACATTTATATTTATGCAAATCACTAAAACTAATTTAGTATTTCTAACTGAGGAGACACTTGTACTGTTTTACGTAGCACTTACAATTTAGTATTTAAAGAAACACGAGTGGCAACACACGTCTTCTATTCTGAACTTGAGAAGGGTAAGCAAAAGCAGGCGGAAAGTTTATCAGGTACAAAGACGTGTTAAACTGCCACATCAGCAAATGTGGGATAGACTATGACCAATTGGAATAATAAACAGCTCAGAGGCAAAAATAGAGTTCATCTCTGCTCAGAGGCAAATAGAGTTCAAATCATCTGATAAGAAATGTAGCGAATTTTTAAAAAGGCGAAATAGTAAATTTATAAAGTCAATTTCGAAGCTCAAAACCTGAATAAAACATAAAATCATTCACTTTATTGAAATTTTATAGAGTAGTAGCTGTTTTTGGACTTTCCAAAAAAAAATCAACGCTGCCCGAGATTGGATAGACGCCTGGTATAAAAAGTTTGCCAAATTGTGGGATTTGGTGTACTCGGCTATTGTCGATACTAAATTTGTTCTCCTCTTTGGAGATACAGGCACGAAGATACTTGAATTTTGGTGAAACCGTGTTTTCTAAGAATTTTTACACCTACATTTAACACTTATGGTAAATGTGAAGGTGACATCACAAGTACGTACTAATTAATGCTAAATTCGTAGTCAAGATTAAAGATGTTCAATTTTTTAGCACATACTTAGTGCTATTTTGTTTCACTTCTTCAGTCCAGCGTACTATATGTCAAAACAGTATACAAATTGATATACTCCAAAACCATAATCAACTTGATGTGCTACGGTGTTGTAGGCGTTTT
>NJDD01004375.1:72623-84713 GCA_002245505.1 Calephelis nemesis
ACTAGCTGTTTTTGGACTTTCCAAAAAAAATCAACGCTGCCCGAGATTGGATAGACGCCTGGTATAAAAAGTTTGCCAAATTGTGGGATTTGGTGTACTTGGCTATTGTCGATACAAAATTTATTCTCCTCTTTGGAGATACAGGCATGAAGATACTTGAATTTTGGTGAAGCCGTGTTTTCTAAGAATTTTTACACCTACATTTAACACTTATGGTAAATGTGAAGGTGACATCACAAGTACGTACTAATTAATGCTAAATTCGTAGTCAAGATTATAGATGTTCAATTTTTTAGCACATACTTAGTGCTATTTTGTTTCACTTCTTCAGTCCAGCGTACTATATGTCAAAACATTATACAAATTTATATACTCCAAAATCATAATCAACTTGATGTGCTACGGTGTTGTAGGCGTTTTAATACCCTGCGCATTGTCTACAAATTAACATGACGTAACGATTTTGTAGCTTCTTCAACGCTACACGCTCAATGCCAAAAATAATCTACAACATGATGTTCTACGATCTTGTAGGCGTTTGACAGTGCTACATGCTCAATACCCTGAGGACGAATTAGGAGGATTTAGTCCACGAATTGACGTGTTACGATTTTATTTCTTTTGACTTATACGTAAATATAAAAATTAATATCCTGTATTTACATGGTACATTATTAATCAGATTCTTGGCGCGTATGTAACAAATTTATATTGTGCATATTATTAAGTAATTTATATTGATGTCCCAATGGCTGTTGCTCAATCTTACACGCCATACATAACTTTTATGTTAACAATCAAGTTTATAGCTTACGTCATAAAATAATGTTGTAATCAAACCCATACAATAGGCTCCTGAATCCTCCGTCTAATATGAGGAAGTCGTAATTTTTATAGCCAATTTAAAGTTAGTATCATATGTTCCAATAATCATATCTTTCAACCTATTTGGTTTCAAAATTTAAGTCTTTGAAATACAGGCTTATGACTTTACATGGTCAGGGATGGACAGGGTCTGTACATTTTCATATATTTTTAATTTTTTTTACATTTTTTTATTTATTGAATCTTTGCTATTAAATTAATTTATTTATTTAATAGAAATTAGAAACACGCAATTCATTTAAGAAATGTATTGGTATACTATTTACCAAGTTTTTTTTCTTTTTTAGATATTATTAGATATATTTAGATAACCATACCCCACTTCTTGAGAAAGGCCAGTCAAAGTTACATTTGACATTAAAATTCACTATAAAGATTAATATGGTTAATAAGAAATTGAATTTCTAGTGTTACATTGTTAGGTTACCTACCGAATATATGGCTGACTCGTATTCTGACTATTTATTAGCTAAAAACATGTTTGATGTTGATGTATTTGATTTTAAAAATAAAATAAATCAATCACTATTAGTTACCTAATTTCATAAACTTGAACGTTCTGATGAATTATAAACTTTTATTCCTGGAGAAATTAGTACTTCACTTTCTTATATGATACAAGATACGAAACACTTTTATAATAATATAATAAATATATACCTGCTGAATTGAGAACCTCCTCTTCTTTTGGAAGTTGGTTTAAAAACACATAAGGGAATAAAAGCAGTGTATTATAAAATATAAATTTATTTAGGTATATAGTTAAGTTTTTGTACTTCATCCAGATAATTTTTTTGTTGTTATTTACATATCGTCTCTTTATTGAGTCTAAATCATGCTTCTCAAAAATTTTTTTAACGACTTATAACGTCTTTTTGTTTAAAAAATGTAGTTCCATTGTCAACAAATCTGGATCTGATGTTTAAAGAAGACAAAATAAAAGAAAATACTTAATATTTGTGCCCCTAGATGGCTTACTCATTTAAATCAGATTATAATATTTCTTTATTATTTCTGTCAGACTATTTCCTATGTTCCCTAAAGATTGTGTTTTACGGACAAGAAGACAAAATTAGTTGAAAAGACGTTAGGCTTAGGCTAGAAAATATTTAACTTCATTGTACGCGATAAAATATTTTCTATTTAATTTTTCAAAGTGCTGCCCTGTTTTTTGCATCGTTATCGTTACAGGTGTGCTCCTGTTTTAATCTGCTAATGGTACACCTCGGTCTTTCACCTCTTTACATTTTGTATGTACTTAGCCTGGTTTTCATTACTATACACTACACTTTCACGTGATTTAACTTGAACTCACTTGAACAATTTATATGTTTTGTGCGCTTTGAATCATAACTTTTATTATTTATGAATTATAGTTTAAAAATTTAAAAAATGTGTTTTCACGCCCATATCTCCGAAATAATAGGTGCAGGTACATGAACCAGGGCATCCACGATTAGTTGAAGACGCTAAGTCTCATGAAGTAATAGGTGGCGAGCCTATCTCCAACCAGGCACACATCATATCCCAGGCAAAGTTATTTTTATAGAAAAATAAAAACCCACAATTATTTTGCTGTCCGACCCGGGAACACGGAACCTCATGGGTTTAAGCCCTACACTGGACCACCAGACAATAGAAGCGATTTTATTTTGTACACAGAACAGATAGATCGCTGACTACATACTTCTACCATTTATACATTATTAGTCTAACAACAAACAATACTCATCTATTGTCATATTTCATAGGTATTACAAAAGTGGACATATTTTGCTTGGTGACAAAAGTACTGCGCCAGCTCAGTCAGATGAGTGATGGCAAGGTTTTTTAACTGAAACTTGACCTAGGTGTTTTTCAAAGGAAGAATAGATTAGGATAAATTGTTCATACCCAGCATCACTTTTGCTGCTAACTCTTGTTATTTCGGATGTCTATAAGCAGTGATGACTACTTTCTGTCAGGCAACACACTCACTCCTATGCCTGTTCGTACTACAAAAATTATTTGCAAATGTAACTCTCACTCCGTCAGTCGAAAAACCTAACAGAGTTTGACATTCCAGCCAAAAGCTGAGAAAATATTGTTAATATCTTTGGCACAAAATTAATACAATGTTTTCTCGTTTTGTTTTGAATGTTTGTTAAACTATTCCTCAACCAATGACAAGTTGATTTGATGGTTCCATTTACTAAAGATTATGATTTTAAGCTTCGACAAGTGGTTTTTGAGATAAATTTTATATTATTCTAAATTGGAGTCAAGTTACCACAGAAAATCCGCCGTAGGTTTTGCTGTGGACAATTTATCATCTCTAAAACATGTTTATCGCTGTCGGGAATAGAACTTTCGCCTCGAAAATAATCGATGCCATGTTATGAAGCATATACGCTAACTTCTTCGCCAATGAGACAGTCAATATGTACAACGTTATGTTTAAAATCCTTATTTAATATAGTAAATGCAAAGTCTCTCTGTCTATTACGCTGTCACGGCTAAACAACTAGAGCAATTTTGATAAAACTCAAATAATATGTAGCTAAGGATCCTAATTCATACATAAATAACACTTTTTTAATAATCAACTTTAAAAGGACTATATGGAAAATCTAAGTTTCTAAGAAAATCGTAACTATCATAAACTGAGGAAGTCGGGGTTACTCAGATAGTATAAAGAAATAAGGAATATATTACCCATTCTACGTCTATTCACTAGTGCATACTTTTTAACATTAAAACTTATTACTTCTGTCTGGTGTTTTTAATTAATCTAATTAATTAAATGTAAATATAGTGTTAGAAGCAATCTGTACTCAGCATAGAGAGATAATCCCGCGGTGCGGTTGTGCACTCGCCGTCGACAAACGCGTCTAATTGGCTGCTTAATGGACAATGTTGCCAGTAAATAAAGCTCGCATTTAACTGACATCTGCACCGTTTGAGCAAGTTTAAAGAATATTCTTATTTAAAATATGTAATTACTATTTTATAGCATCAAATAAAACATGTCAGGCACATGGACAAATATATGATACGTCTTATCCAAGTCTTACTTATAATTATGAAAATATAACAAAATATTCGTCATTCTAATCCACAGTTTTTTATAGACTAGCTGTTCCGGTGAACTTCGTTCTACCCGTTCAATTTCTTTAGGAAAATTTAAAATGTTGTTTTTCTAGTCTCGAAATCGAATGAGATGAAAAAGCCTACGTCTTTTTCCTGTTTCTTGGCTATCTTCACATCAATTTCAAAGGTCAAGACGAATTTTGACTTTAAAAAGCGAGTGTGAAATACCGATAGATTAAACGGTCGAATTTAAACAAAAAATAAAAATACCTTTAAAAAATTTTCAGTTTTATCCGGAAGAATAATTGATTATTATTTTAGGAAATTTATAGTTTCAATTTTTGATTACGAAAAAATTTAACAGAGAACGTTCTTGTGCGTGTTAAAATCTCTTTTCTAACATATATTTTTCTGTATCTGTCCGGGTTTACTGGCTAAATAGACCCGCCTAGTAGAAATCCACCGCCCTAGTGTCTACTGTTGTCTGTCACCATCAAGAGAGCCATGTGCTTGTTCATTTAACTCTTACATAACAAAACTACAATTTTGCAAATTTCAGACTAGCCTATAAATATTCAGTGTTGTGTGCAAAGAACATGATCGAACATTAACATAACATTTAGTAAACTAATATTAATAATCAATCCTAATCCAAAACTTGCTGTCCAAGATTGATATTTTGATCCATTTTTATGTTATCGCTTGCCAAAAACATATCTGTGGACAGGATAAGTATGGAAATTACGTATAGAATAGGCCGTCGGATACGCAGCTATCTAGATTGCTGGAAATCCATCTTTAGAGAAACATTATTAAGATTGGCCGTAAGTACGCAGTACAATAAAATCTGATTGTAGAGAAATATGAAATGAAATTATTTTACGTTTTGAACTCAACTATATATTACAGAAATGATGATTTGTTAGTAAGAAAAGTTCCTTTCATTTACAACTTCAAAGGATTCCAGAGTAAATACTTTTTCAGTAGAGATTAAGCCATTTCATCCATATTTATTCGCCAGAACAAGGGGCGATTTGGTCTCTTGTTTCATCCGTTCTAACGGCCGCATTAGCTGAAATCCTCTTGGGCTGGTGACTCTCACATAGAAAATATCCTAAATTATGATATACTAGAACAGACATCCATTTTTTTAATAGCATTTTTTTACATTTTATGCTTTATTTTTGCTGTATATTAATTAATCATGAAAATACTCAATAAATCTTGGTACCCTACATTCATTTGTAGATATGAAACTTAAACCTAATTAAAGTATTTAACTCCTAACGAAAACAGGTTTAACAGTTTCGGAGAAGTGCAACTAAAACCATAGTAACATAACACTTAAAAAAGGTTTGAAATAAACTACTTTTTCATTATTTATATAAAAAATAACTAAGTTTTACTTTTTTTATAAATAAATAGCTTTGGATATGAGGAATTCATTTTTGTCTATGATAGAGAAATTCTATTGTAGAGAGCTCAATACTTGTTACGTTGAATTCAGTTTGATAACCAGTAACATCATTTTTATTTTTTACTTATCTAAATCAAGTAATAAATTTGGGTTACCAATAGCATAAGAAACAACTTTTTAATAATGGATAAACCAAACTGTTACTAAATACTACTTTGTTTTAGTATTATAAGCTTCTACTTCAAGTAACAAAACCTGGTTTGGTTAAAGATAACACTCAGTTTTAGGTAACCAGTAACAAACACGTCGTTGTAAAACACCAAAAATACCACTAATAATAATAATAATTGTGTAGATTTTATAGAATCTGATGATTCGTTTCAATAAACTAAAATCAAATATATATGTAAAAGAATCAAACAAAAGTACGTGTAAAATACAACCTTTACTTAGCTAAATGGCTAATTGTGTAGTCGATCTCTACTGTAGACTTGCCAAAATACTATTTTTCTGTTCTGTTCATATATCCATATATCCTTGTAAAGTATAAACAACGAGATGCTCGCACAAGGAAAGCCACCATGTGCTCCCACTTAATACGAATACAATACGAATTTTCACCCCATTTGTTCCCTTTTGTTACTGAGTTTGAAAGCGGAAAGTACTTACGCTTTAATGAAAAAAATGAACTAAATCATCCAATTCTTTGACGGATGGAGCTTAATGTTTCAATGGTAAGAGGTTTTCTTAGGAACTTTTTACTGTTTTTTCTCATACTATTATTTAGTAAAGAGTACCATTAATTTTAAAAGTAATAACTAGTATGTTTTGAAAAGCAAAAAAAAAACGTTCAATTTTTTTACCTAATTAAACGTAAAAGTATCTTCTAAATTAAAGTTTAATTTTCAATTACTCTAATTAAACTTTTCTCTTATTTAGTAAATTAATAAAATATTTATTAATTTTACCTCATACAAATCTTAAGTTATGGTGATAAGAAGCTGGAATCTAAACATAATTTTATATCCTATCGAAATATGTTACCTAGACGATATCATGTGGCTATCAAAAAGTTTTCAGATTTTATGTAGAGTCAAATCTTTTGACTCTACACGTCATAACTCTAGATGTTTTATTAGCTTCCCAAACTATTAGCTCACGTTTCATCTTTAATCACAATGTATGGATATATAGCTTGGTTGTTACTTTTTTGTGACCGTCACACATTTGTATGTGTGACGGTGACAAAAAAGTAACGACTGACCATGTAGGTATAGATTTGTCGCTGTATAGTTTGGTCGGGGTGTGAGATCTATTGTGCAAGTCTACCTCCTATCCTATGTTCCGAATCAGAATATGGCAGTCTCATTATTTCAACATGAATAGCTGCGACGGTGAATCTCTACCCTGATAAGTTGTTCTATAACACTCTACTTCCAGTGGTAATGTTGGTAATGACCCAGTTAGATGGTCTATTCTACACGGAGGGTCAAAATGACACCGGAAAATTAATAAATGCTCCTTAAAATCATTAAAGTCGCAATAATGCTCAACTAACGACGCAAAAAGCTGTCTTACAAGTTTGATGTCTCTGTCTCTCTTTGTCGGCACATTTGTCTGTCTGCGACAACATAACTTTTGAAAGCTGGTTCGACCTAGATTGTTTTTTACCGCATTACATATAGTTTTCTGTCGGAGGTAAATGCTTTTTTATTTTTTTTTATGTTGACTTTATGGTACATATTTTTACTCCAAGTCCCTTGCGGATCAGAAAGTATCAGAGACAAAGGATATCCCCTGGTAAGTGTCACAGTTTCTACTTTCTATCTACATATAAATGTTAATGTTTGTTAATGTGGTCTATGTTTACAGCTGAATAAACATATCCTACTAATCTAAATCGTCATTAACTAATCTAATACACATTTAACAAGGCAGCCGCTTGTACAGAATATCGATTTCAAATAAATTCTCCAGGTGAATGCATTTAATTAAAATACGATAGATTGCAGTTAGGAATTTGAAGCTGTACGTTCGGTACGGAAACCGTTAAGGTACTAATTTTTTGCAATTAGAAGACAAACGAGCAAATATTTGAAATAAAAACAACTGAACATAGAGAGATAAAATAGAATTTTGGAGATACACAAATTGTGTTAAGAAAGACTTTCAAATTTTGAAATCATAAATTCTTTCTTTAACACAAAAACAGGCATTGAATTGACTTACAGTAATTTTAGTATTTGACGTTAACGTGTAAATCATTATAGAATGAGTTAGAAGAAAAATCGAAAAATCAGCAACTCACCATTAACGACTTTGATGTTTATAGTAAGCAGTAAAGATAAAGATTTAATAAAGCTTAAAAACATGAAAGACATAAAAAATATGCATAGGAAAATTCTATTACAGTGAAATCGATAAATAAACTGTACACAAACCAACCGACAACACACCGTAATGTATTTCCCGGACGTAGTGGTTCAATGAAGTGGAAGGAGCTTAACTCGGTTACATAGTTTCAGGCCGATTGGAGTTTTATGTCTGGGTAGGAAGTAACAAACATATCCAATGTACACTTTTTACTCCAACGCTTATCTTAATATAGCATCTGCTGTTATACAATAAATTAAAACCCTCTATTTCTTTTTCTCTATTTCTTGCCGCCGCCAACCAAGTGACCTAGCCAACAAATGTCGTAGTCAATCTTTCATATGCCACTTTTTTCATATGAGCACACCTACATTCTTTTCAATGTCACTTTTTCTCTAATCTTGCCGTTTCGAATGCAATGAAATGCGTAACACCATAGATTTTCTATATTCGTATTTTACGGCTAGATTTGATTTGTGTAATGTGTCTATTATTTATTGTTAAACACAACGTTTAATTTATATAACAAAAGTTTTTTGAAGTAACAAAATACTTAGTGATTTTTTTTTGTGGCGGCTACCTAAAGTGTGCTATAAATACTACATGGGAGGACAAAATAGGGCAGGCAAAACAACACAAATCCGAGCGAATTTTTAAACATATCAAGGTATACATTGTCTAATCTGAAATGACGTACCCTACCATCGCATTTACGCATACGAATATATTTACAGTATGAACTCAATAAACATACAGCACTTTTGTAATTAGACATTCAGATGCATGTTACATTTCAATGAATTATTCCGGATTTGCTGTTCAACTAGTTTATTTATTGTGCGAGCGCCAGACAGAGCAGACGTCTTGTTTCATACAATAATAGCATTACTAGTATAGTTACAAAGAGCATTGCGAGCGATTTCATGTGACCATTGACCGGTCTGTACGCATATAGATCACAATTCTTTCGAAAATTGAAACTCACATACAGATAATTTGTTGTTACTCATATTCGGACTAATACATCTATGAAAACTAATTAAGTAGTGAAGCGCGTCTTTCAGCTTTTAAATCACTAACGGTGTTAGTGTCAAATAAACTAAATTTGCTTTTCCAATAATTCAACTTATTATGAAAACTAATTATTTAGAAAGATTCTATCATACTGAAACTATTTAACTTGAAATTTTTCCGTTTCTAGATTAATAATCACGGTTGACTGTTATGTTAATAACTAGTAGCTATTTTTCTTTCAAAGTAACAAGTTTTCTTCAGTTGCTTTGTATTTTGTTTTAAGAAGTTGGAAGCTGGACTTTATGTGTGTCAAGTAGTTTGGCAAGTCGCCAGAGTATTCATAACTTCTAAAGTTTTTTTAATAGCTATGTACAATAAAGACTAATTAAGGCTAATAAGTTACCTAGCATAACATTTTTATGTGATTAGACAGTGAAGTCTCTCCTGACGGTAAATTACAAGTACGACTATAGACACCTCAGACGTTATAGGTGCGTCGCCGGTATGGTTGTCAAGGTTGCTGCTCAGCACTATGCGATCAGTCGTATAAAATAGATACGAGTACAATAGAAACTCAGCTATGTATGTACGTTTTGCTATGACAGCAAAACGGCTGAACTGTTTAAGGTACAATAATTTTTACCATAAAAACACGTTGGAACTTGAAAAAGAAAATAGACTGCTTTATATCCTGATAATATTTTAAATGGACAAAATATATTTTTGTTAATGGAGGGGAGAAATTATTTTAACATGCAAGTGAAGGTGCGGTCAAAATATATCTTTTACAATACTAAAACTATACGAACTGAACCATCGATATTTGATAGAAAAAGTGAACGAATAATATGAGTTATTTTGCTATTGAATTCCAGCTCTTTCGAAACCACTAAACCATCTCCCATTGTGAATCTGGAGTTGGATAGACTATTGTGTTAGATGAATGGTTTCTAAATGTATTGTTATAATTGGATATGACAATAGAACCATATACACATTTATAATGTTGCTGAAATAAAGATTATAGAATCCAAAATTTTGCCATAACTTAGCTCATATGTATTGAGTGTATGTGTGTTTGTAAAAAAACGTCATTTGTTTCAAAGGAATGCTGAAGATCTAATTTTTCTGACATTTTAGAAACAGTAAAACCAAAAAATCAGTATTTACAAGAATAATGTGTATTGAATATCCATTCGTGTATACCTAGTTCCTAATAATCTTAAATCACTTCCATTGCAAATATTACAAAAGAAGGATTTAAACCCCTGCTGTTAGAAAAACAAATAACGTTATCAATTTTTTTTCTTAAAGACAAGCATAAATAATAATATAATTGTAGTAATGTTTAATTTAATTATAGCAATCTTCGTTGTCGAGTAGTTTGTTCAGTCGTTTCTTTTCCTGCCAAGCTAGTTTTCGATAACATAGTAGTCCAAGGTGGATAGGTTATAGTCCTGGTTGCTAAGTACTTTGTTTTGACGTTTTTTTTCCCTTTCTGTGGCAGTTCCTGGTAGATAGGGCTAAATTTATTAATATTTAAAATTGTTTGTGATTAATAGTTAATCTTTTAATAAACATTTTAAATATTGTTAAGTATACGTAATTAAACAATTTATTTTTATAAATACCTATTAAAATATTTGCACACTACAGGGTAGTGGAACATTTTGGGATGACCTCATAACATAATTACTAACATATCTTCAATACACGTATTCCACAAATAAATATTTTATTTTTATTTGCGTATGAGAAATGCTTATATTTTATAAGTAATTATAATAAATTATTTTAGCTGTCGTGACCCCATTACTTTGTCTTTCTTTATTTATGTATAAAATGATTTGCGAGACTTTCAATTATACAGATGGAATTTACTTATACCTTCAAAAATATTCGATCTTAAATGTTGCCAACACGAGCCAATGAAGCTCGTATTTTTAAAAAGTTTTCAGATGCCATGTAGAGCCAAGCTTTTTTATTTTGTGAGCTACATACAATTAATGCATTATTCATTTTTCATTATTTTTGAGTTGGCTGAAGAATTTGCGAGGCTAGGCCTTGTAGAGTTAGTTAGAAACTTGACTCTATATGGCTTCTGACAACTTTTCAACAAGGCGTCCCATTTAAATTAGCCTCAGCAACATTAACAGTAACAAAAAAATGTTTTAAATGGATTTCAATTTTATAAGTTTTCGTGATAATGCTATTACATGATAATTTAATTTATAGCTCGCTAGTAAGGGACTTGGCGTGAAGATATGTTTGTATGTATGTGTATAGGTCACCCTGATGATATCATTCCTTCTGTCGTTACTGTCAATACTCCACACTATTGGATTCCATACTTTCTACATTGAACTCATACATGAGCCTTAAGATCTCGATCGCAAGATAGCGAGGTGTTTATTTTTTTAATAAAACTTTATTATCTCTTTTTATTGCTTTCGTTGAAACAATATAAAGATAACTAAAAATTAGACTAGCTAGTGCGCGACGAAAAAAAAACACCAAAATTTAGTTAAATTCGCATATATTTTAAATGGAATGGTTCTATAAAAAAATTAGCGATTCTGCTCATAATATGCTCTTTCTCGCTTAATATATGTACAACTTTTTGAACTAGTAAACTTTTTGAGTTTAGAACCATCCCAATTATTTCATTTGGCATAATTCTTTGGTAAAATACATTAAATTTAGAACAGCGATATGTATCGTAAGATATTACAAATGATACACACTAAATATAAAATATTGATAACAAGTTGACAAAAATTACTCTGGTATTGACGACCGACGACTCAAAAAAAAACAAATCGATTCAGCAGTTTTAGTCTTATAAGCGCAGTAATAAATCCCACTATGTTTAATATGTATTAAAATCTACTGATATTGCAGGATTGGTATTTTAATATAAGATTAAATACAAACTTAAGTGTTTAGGCCCCGAGGAGATTAGTTATTCGGGGTATTTCCTTCATTAATTTTACCCGCCTTTGTTCTTCGTTTAATAGCAAATTCCATGTCCATAATATACTGTTTACAAACGTAACTTAGCAACAGTAAATAGTAATTGGATGGACTTTTATAAACAATATTCATACCAATTTTAAACATTTATGTAAAATGACAAGTTGACTGCCAAACTTCGATTGCTCAACTGTAACAGCTACTAACAGTTTGTATAAATTAAAACATTTCTTTTTTAATTTTCCTCGTAATTTCCCAGGTCCTTTTTAAATAAGATCCTTCTCCCGATTATAATTAACACAACAAAATAAGAATTATCAAGATTGGTCCATCCGATTAGCTGTGATTGTAAGAAACAA
>NJDD01004377.1:0-12207 GCA_002245505.1 Calephelis nemesis
AATATAGATATTTACTGTTAATAGTAAATAATAAAAGAAAAGAAATAGCCAAAAAAGGTTTAGTACAACAGAGCAAGATCTGAGCAAAATCATTATTCAAGTAGATATAGAGTAGAATATATTATGATAAGATGCTAAGAAATAGGATGTTAGTAGGATTCACATCAAAATTGGTTATTATAATACCAATTAAAATAATATCACAAGAATTGAAAAATAATTCTATAGATAACAATAAATAGTACACGTTGCTTAGTAACGGTTCGACTGCCTAGCAACGTTTTTATTAGAAAATTTTTGACACTTGTCAAAAATATTTAAAATTAAATTTTATAATATTTGTTAATAAACAAAGGATCTGTCCTATCAGAATCATTAGAGTCATCACTGCAAATTAATTGCAGCAAGTTATCTCTTATCTCTATCCAACAAAAAATGAAAATTATTAAAATTAAAAAATACATAACAGTTAGGTAGTATTCTCATACCAATAGGATTCTTGAGACACGGAACCGGCAGTAATAGTTCTTGCACCACCTTACTTATAAGTGTACTTAGGCGCAATGAAAAAACTTACATACTTCCCATGTAGTGTAGTAGAAGCAGTAGTAAATAAGCAAAACAAGAGTACTTTACGCCCGTGTCTCCCGAGAGGCAGGCAGATGACTTGAGAATGGAGAGTCTGAAAAAATAGTGAAAGTTAAAAATTTGAAGCTAAAATAGACACAGTACCGGCAGAAATAGATTGTAATAGCCAAATTAAATCACCAAAAGATACCAAGCTTTATTTTAGAATTTTGAAAAATAGTACCGACAGAAATGTAAAAGCCAAATTAAATCACCAAACGTACCAAGCTAGAAAAAGCTTTATTTTAGAATTTTGAAAAATACTGAATAGTTGGGCGCCACTGTAACGTAGTAGGGGTGGCTTAGCTACCGCCCACCACTATGTTAACAGAAAAAATGAACAAACCAACAGACATATTTGGGACACGGGATCCTGTTGGCATAAAAATTAAAAAATGTAAACAAAAAAAAACACTATAATAAAAGAAACACTAGTAAAATAAAGTCTGTGCACAAAAAGGTTCTGCCGGATAAAGAAAGAAAAGGGTCGTGGGATACGGTGGTCTGTCGACGGAACTCGAAGGACTGCTGCTGTAGTCTTCGGCGGTTGGGCTAGCGGGACCCTTTGGCGCCTTCCCTCAGCAGCCAGAAGCAGCAGTAGAAGAGGGCGGCTGGGAAGGCGGCCACAGAAGAACACCGGCGGGCAGCTTCCGCCGGTCTAGGGTCCTCCCACCACCGAGCAGCAGACACCAAGCAGCAAGCAGCAGTCATAGTTCCGTCGACTCATAGAATATTAGGAAAAATGTTAGGAATAAAAAAAGTAGGCTGAGATTACTAGATGTAGACCAATGTAGACCGTGTCAGAACATGTGGCAGACTGTTTTGCAGACTGTCCTTTCGACTTAAATTTTGGTTCTACATTTTAAAATTTTACAATAGAGAACATTTTTTTTTTATACTGGCCAGTGTAGTTACCAACTACAAAGGCCAGCTTAGAAAATAATATTACAGCGTATTAGAATTACAATAATGATATTAGGATAAAAAATAACCGTTGTTACTTTCCAAACCCTTATCTTATTAAAAATATATGCACAAGCTCAGTTTACTGTAATGTGAAAGAACGATATACAAACACACTTTCGCATTCATAACATTAGTATGGAAGTACATATTGGTGACTTTTCTTTAACTATAAAACATATATGTATCATATAGTGCGCGCAGATAGTTTTGAGATATTTTCTCTTTTATTTCCGACAAAGACTTGCATTTGTGCAAGGAATGTCCGTATTTCATGGTCTGACAATAAATTTATTTCAGTATACCTATATCTGTGTTATATGTGTGTATCATCTATCGATATCCATTGTAATTTGTTTACTGCGGGGCTATTTATTATTTTTTTATGATACTGGAAGGCAAACATGCAGACGGATTTTCTTAGGGTAAGAAATTCACGCCGCCTATAGACAAAAAGGTGGTAATGGTGCGTTGCCAACCTGGGGCCGGAAATATACGAAAATATACCTATAACACGTTTTCAATTAATAATCGTAGTGGTATGCGTTGCCATGCGTTGCCAACCTGAGTCCAGTATTTTAGGCCTCGAACAAAAGTAAGTTTACCGGCTATCTTACCCTCCGAACCGAAACACGCCATGACGTTATGGCGGCAGGAATAGGTAAGGCGGTGGTACCAATCCGGGCGAGTCGCTGCGAAACTCTACCACCTTGTCAGATGTCACGGTGCTAGTGAGCTGCCTGGCAGGAAAGCCGATGGTCTATTCTACAAAGGAGACCGGACCAACACGTGGAAAATTATATAAACGATATCATTTTATTTTATTTCCATATTGCAATAAAAATCGAGCATTTATGTTCAACAATATTTTTCAATAATTGCCTGCATTTCTGTCTACGTATTAAAGTTATATAACTACTACGCGAACATTTTTTAAGATTCTGCTTAGTCTCTTGTTTTCCAAGAACTACTCTAAATCAATGTTCAAATTTATTAAAATCAGTTCAATTGTTTTGAATCGACAATGGAACATACTTACAAATTTAAACACCTTAATCGCATTTATAATTAGAACGAATTTCTTTGAATTACTATTGTTTACTAATACCCATAAAACAAATCTCACATATTAGATTCTCGTGTCACAATGTTCGTTCCCGTAGTCCTCCAAAACGGCTTGACCGATTCTCATGAAATGTTGCGAGCATATTGAGTAGGTCTGAAATGCGCAAGCCCATGGCAAAAATTAAAAAATGCCATTAGGTACATTAAAGATCGAAATTTTTTTATCTGTAATTTTAATATAAATCTCAGTAATATGTGTTCAGCGAAGACTCTTCGTTAATCCAGAATTCCCAAACTATAGTGATACCATAATAGCAGACTTATCTATATTAACGAGTGAGATTACTTCGAAGAAATTACTTTCTTACGTATGATGTCCCTAATTAAGACCGGCAGCACTCTTGGGACTAGACGGGAATACGTCCTAAACATAATATGAAATCGATAGGTTTAACCTTTCCTAAGATTGAGCCACGAATGTAGTAATAGGATTAGACTTTCTATGTTTTCGTAATAATTGGACAAGTATCAAAGTTATGGATTAAAGTACATATTGCTAATCAATCAATTATGTTTTTCTACTGCCCGCCAAATATCACTTTTTAACCCTCGACGCAAAACAATAGGTGCTATAAATTTGACGTGTCTTTGTTTGTGAGTGTGTGTCTGTCTGTGCATCGTAGTTCTTCAGCGGATGGGCGGATTTAGATGTATTTTTATGTTTGAAAGCTGATGTGATCAACTTATTCGTAAGTATAGCTTATGGATCTGTCCTAGCGTTCCAGGTCTTTAGCTCATTTGCATCTTATTTGTAAGCATCGTAATGGATATTAAACGCACTATGGGTAGATATTTATTAGAATTTGAAACATACGTGAGAGCTAGTATTTTCCATCGTCGGCGCTTGGTATAACTTCCAAATATTCATATTTTTAAAAGAGGAAACACTTGTACTGTTGATCACTTATAATTAATTATTTTAGTAATAGCCTACCGGTTTCGCTCATAATATCATCATTAGGGCTAAACTAAAACTACTTAATTACTACTCAGTTTAAGTTATTACTATCAGTTAAAATACTAACTAGTGCTGGTACTAATGCGCGGAGCCTGGAGAGCCTTCTGGTAACCGCATCAAGTTAGGACTTATTGGATTCGTCTTATCTATATCGGTTCATATTTTCTGATAAAAATGACAAGAACCTGATGAATGATTCAGGAGTTGGTTCATGGATCACAGTTTAAAATTTACGGTATTAGATATGTTTCGTAATGTTTGCAGTTCATCTAAAGTACGTTGAAAAGGGTCGTGTTGTAGGTTTATTGTGTCTGTATGTGTTTATGGCATCATAATTTTAAATGGAAGGACCGAATTTGGAGGGAATGTTTAAGGCAATAGCCAATATAACAATAGGCCATACATGCAATAAAATACATTATTTAATTACTTAAGCCGTAGTAAAATTATAGTAACCAATTCCAATAATTGTTTTAATACCAAGGTGCGATCTCATGATTCTTCCTTGGTATTTTAATTATAGCACTTATCCGAACCTTGGGACAAATGAATGCATTAAAAAAAAATGGGTATAAATTTAAGACATATTTTTTTTAATAATGGCTAATGACAAAGAAACCTTTAACCAACATTCCACTAGTAATTCAGTTATTTAAAAACCACTCATCATCATCATCATCATCATCATCAGCCGGAGGACGTCCACTGCTGGACATAGGCCTCCCCCAAAGAGCGCCACAAGTTACTGTCACCAGCCGCTTGTATCCAGCGACTCCCCGCGACATTGACCAGGTCATCAGTCATGAAAACAAAATTAACTCCTATTAATTTATATACCTTATCGGAATCGTGACCTACCGGCTACCTTTTCAAATAAGAACCATTCAAATCGGTTCTTCATTAGTCAAGTAATCGCGTAACAAGCATACGAAACATCAAAACTGAGAACCTACTTTTTTGGGGCTCACTCAAAAAACAACTTGAGTTTTACGAAAAAAAAAAACATTTTTTTATTATAATGGAAGACAAACAAGCAGTCGGATTTTTTGATGGTCAGAAATTCATGCCGCCTAGAGATACGAAAGGTTGTAATGGTGAGTTGCCAACCTGAAGGCGGGATGTTAGGCCTCGAGCAAAAGTAAGTTTACCGGCTACTTTACCCATCGAACCGGAACACGTCAAAAAAAATCAAACGTAATTGTCAATCCAGAATGCGCTTTGTAAAAAGCTACTGAAGTTTTGGCGTAAATCGCTAATAATTGTAAAAATATCATTTTTTATAATAATTGGTGTCCCGTCGTAAAGTTCATTGTAGCAGGTAAGTAACTTCCGTTTCCACGAGAGTCAGCTCTACTTATTCTGAAGCGCCCTTTTCTTAATGTTATTTTCGAGTTTTCTTCACTTTAAAGAACATGTTTATGCTCCTTGTCAAAGCGAAAAATAAGGTGACTAAGTCAATAAAAACGTACTTTATTTAAAGTGATTTCTTTCAACAATATAACAGAAATGTACTTTCTAAGACTGAAACTCTTAAATTATTTTTAAAATACGTAAAAGGTTTTCGTTTTTTTCCAGATTACGTAATATAAATTCAAATTTAAGAATCTGTGTTTTTTGTAGAGTTTTTCGCGTTTCTGGTAAACTACTGTCAGATTTTGATTTGGTATTAATATATATATATATTAAAATATATATTGACCGCCTCGTTGGTCGAGTGGCTAGCGTACACGCCTAACTGCACTGACCAACCGCGAGGCTCGGGTTCGATTCTCGATGGGGCAGATATTTGTGTGATGAACATTTAGATGTCTGCATTTCCGGGTTTGGGTTTATAAAGTTTATTCTGGAATCTATTTAAGTGTTTAACATTTAAATAAAAAAGTACTTACTTCATTTTTTATTTATGTGTTTAATGTATTAGAATCGTTGACAAACACATATAGCACAAGCAATTTGCTTACTTTGGGGTTAGATTTAATTTGTGTAACTTGTTCAGCAATATTTATGTACGTTTATTTGTAATGAACAAAGGGGAACTTAGGCAGTTCTGCAAGCCTTTTTTATATAGTATGGAAAATCCCCACGGATAAGGGTTTATTTTCACAATTAGCTTAACATTCAAACCATAGGACAGCGTCGCACCTATATCGTGTATGTTGTCTTTCATGGTTGTCTCTTACTATAAGGAGACTATAATGCTTGAGCTCTGGCCTCTAACATAAAAATATATTTAATGAAATTAAATAAACTTAAGTAATTGGCAGATGCTCAAGCCCATGGCAAAGATTAAAAAATGCCATTATTTACATTATATAGCGAATATTTTTTGTCTGTAATCTTATATATAAAATTCTCGTGTCACAATGTTTGTTCCCGTACTCCTCCGAAACGGCTTGACCGATTCTCATGAAATGTTGCGAGCATATTGAATCTTAATTGAATCTTAATATTGAATCTTAATTGAATATTGAGGTCTGAGAATCGGCTAACATCTATTTTTCATACCCCTAAGTGACAATGGCGACTCACCCCATTTTTTTTTACTAAAATCACATTAAAAAAAGTAGCAGAACAAGGTCTGCCGGGTCAGCTAGGCTATTTAATAGGATCTAATGATGTAAAGAAACATGAATCTAATTAAAAACTCTTTATTGTGAAATAAGCTAACATGTTATAAACAAGGTACTCAATTCATTTTTTCTCTTTCATCTTTTGTGAATAATTTTGAATTAATGAGCTCGTTTTATTTAATTGGATTGTTTTGGAACGTTGTGAACATTTCATTTATAAATATATATATATATATATTAGTATCGACTGTCTCGTAGGCCGAGGGGTTGGCGTATATGCCAAACGCCATCAACCAATTACTAGTCTTAGGTTCGTTTACTGACAAGACAAGGGTACCTAGGCGTTTCTCTGATTTACAGATGTCTGTTTCTAGTCTAGGTATTTTTTATGTTTATCGTATCATTCCAGTATTTCTATGTATATGTAAGTACGGTTGCTTAATAAACACGACACTTCGAAATTTGCTTACTTTGTAGTTGGAAATTTTTGTAAATATTCTGTTTTTGATTACTCTTTCTGTGCTTGTTAGTTAGGGCTGGTGAATGGTGACATAAAAATCATGTTAATATATGAAAATAAATAAAATTGATTTGTCATGTAAAAAAGATGTAACCATCTACAATGTCATTACATCGCTGTTTAAACATACAAAAATGCGTGTAGTAAATGTTACTTAAAAACAGCTAATCGGCTTTTGATAAAATTAAAATGAACTACGGAAAATCATCAAAATCCATTCACTCTGGCAGAGTAAACCCATAACAAACATACAAAAAAATACTCACAAATTGACGACCTTCTGTTTGAAGTCGGTTTAGAGTTGATACAATTAGTAAGTAAGTATCTTCACGCCCATATCCTTGAAAGGGTAGGCAGAAGCACAACCAGAGCACCCACGGCTAGCCAAAGACAATAAGTCCCACAATGTGATAGGTGCCAAGCCTATCGCCAATAGGGCACATATCCAATCCCGAACAATATTTTTTTATTAGAAAATTGGAAATACCACATTTTGCTTTTTGTTGCCCAACCTGGGATTCGAACTCGGGATCTCATGAAGTCAAGCCCAATACTTGGACCGCTGGACTGCAAAGGCGACTATACAATTAGTATATATACAGTTAGTAATGTCAGAAAACTATTTCACAACAACCTCAATCATTGGAACTGCCATCTCTTCATTGTTAAAGCTGACGAGTTAATTATTGTATTTCACAAAAGTTTTCTATAGCAAGCGTTCGCTCTGCGATAAGTGTGATAGAGGAAATAAATTTACCGATTTATCACAATCAAATCTGACAGTTTCTATTTCTTATGGTATTCCAACCATTTTTCACTGGCTAAAGCAATGCTTTGATAAATCCACCCATTTTTCTTCATTTTTCATGGTAATTGTAGAGTTGGAATCAAAAGGTCTGTCATTATATAACATAGTATACACAAATGTAAGTATTAAAGTACGAATGTTTTTTATGATGTTGGAAGGCAAACAAGAAGAAGGATTTCCTAATGGTAAGAAATTGACGCCGCGCGCCGACTAGAGACACCAGAGGTGGTAATGGTGCATTGCCAACCTGATCCCGGGATATTAGGCCTCGATCAAAAGCAAGTTTACCGGCTACCTTGCCCTCCAAACCGGAACACGTCATGACGTTATGGCGGCAGGTATAGGTAAACCGGTGGTACAAATCCGGGTGAGCTGCTGCGAAACTCTACCGCCTAGTCAGATGTCACAGTGTTAGTGACGGTAAGCCTATGCTCACCTTTTACGAGCTGCCTGGCAGTAAGGTAGATGGTCTATTCTGCAAAGGAGCCCGGTCCAACACGGGAAATATAATAAAAAATAAATATTGAAAATAATCTACTAGATTTCTAATAAGAAAAATATTTCATCATAGACATAATATCTTTCCTAATAAAATGAACCCATATAAAATGTTTTCAAAGAAATCTAGATTCTAATACTAGTCCCCCGAAGCGGCCATATTGGATCCTTAGAATTCATTTGATACGAACTCAATATTATAAGATTATTGGAGTTACATAATGGGAGTAATTCTACGGAATACTAACTAAATCTATCGCCTCTGTGGTCTAACAGTCCGGCGTCGGACATGATTTCCTTAGGCCTTGGGTTCGATCCCAGAGTCGGGAAACAAAATAAAATTGAAAATGTGTATTTTCAATTTTCTAACAAAAATGACGTTGATGGGGATTGGATATGTGCCCGGTTGGCGTTAGGCGGCCACCTTACACATTGTGGGATTGAGTGTCTTCGGCTAGTCGTGGGTGCCCTGGTTGTGCCTCTGCCTACTTATTCGGGGATATGGGCGTAAAGATACTTTTATTAATAACAAACTTCTGTTCTTGTTTATCGCTATATCCTTTTAACGCAAGTAATAGAAAGGGATAAAACACTTTTAGTGCTTGCTTGGTTAGTTTGTACGCAATATTTATATCTCTTGATTTGTCGATTACAAATCATACTAATTGTTATATTGTGTTTCTCTTATTTCTAGTCGGTGTAGATCTTCTATGTAGAATAGAGTATCTTCCTGAAAGGAAGGCAACTTCTAAGAGGCGAACTTTTGTTGAATGTCTAGTTGTCAAATAGACCCCTATTAGTAGAGAGCCGTGCTGAAACGCCTCTGGGTAAGAAAACCATCGCCTTACCTATTTCCTAATAACAGTGTCCAGAGGGTAGGGTAGCCGATAGACCTTGACGACAGGACAAAGACGCACCTACAGAATTTATAGCGTCTATAAGCCAAAGTTGTCTCTTACCATTACGAGAAACATGACAATGTGCTTGTCCTCTGTCTTATTTCATCCATGTCTAAAATCCTACCAACATTTAAAATGCGAAAGATAATACGTTTTTTTGTTTGTTACGTCTTCACACAAAAACTGCTGAACCGATCTTCATGAAACTCATACATAAAAAGTGACTTGGATTAACACATAGGATATTTATGCCGAAAAAATGTTCCTGTGTGACCATCAACCACGCGGACAACGCCGAAGGCAACAGATAGTTTTCCATATATATTTTTTTACTTTATCACAAGATATGTCATCTACAATATAATACATTTCCTTAAACATTTCCACCTCACCACAAGAAAAAATTCTTGCGATATCATCATCAGATCCAAACTTGGTATTTGAGACGTTGTTTTAAATACAAAACGACTTTTTAAAATCCGATCAAAAATGATGGAGAAATCGATTAACATTCATAAAAAAATAAAGGAGTCGGACATACTATAACATCCCCCTTTTTTGAAGTCGTTCCAAAATAGCACACCCACCCTGTCATAGTACGACCCTAATCCTTCAAAATGTCAAACACACAATAAAATGGGAAATTAAATGGTATATTATGGCAACATTGTACGTAGGTAATTAAGCTCTCGCACGGAACACGTACTAAGTTTGCACGTGACATGTAGGGAAGCTTTAAAGCTTATGATGCAATGTATTTTGTAACCCTTTTTAAGCTTCACTTCGTTATTTTGGCGACTCTTTTAACCTTTATTAAAGATAATATTAATTTGTTATTCAAATACTATAGCTTGTTAATTAAAATTTATGCTGAATATTTTATATATACACATCTTCATGCCATTTTGTTTGCGAGGTAGGCAGAGCTATACATGAAGGTATTATAAATGAATGTGCTTTATACTTTTAATCATCTACGCTACGACTCATCGTATACTTAAGTAGTCTGTATATTTACACTAGAATGCCTGTAAAACGCCTGAGTAGAAAGCAAGAGGCTTCACATACCAGCCGCTTGGCAATGCACTGTTAGCGGCTTTGGTTTGACATCTACACATATAATCAATCTGTAGAAGGGTCAATTCTGTACATTGAAAATAAATTGAAAAAAGAAGTAGCAGGGCGTGTTACTGGATCGATACCAAACCCAAATATGTGATTAAAAAATTTTTGTCTGTCTGTCTGTATGTTCAGGCACCACGTGAAAACTAACGGTTCGGTTTCGATAAAACTTGGTGTAATTATACCTTATTATCCTGGGCATAAAATGGGATACTTTTCATCCTGGAAAAATACTTAGAAAAAAATCTTAATTTTTCAGTTTTATTACGCGAAGACCGACATCCGCGCGGACGGTAGCGCGGGCGGAAGCCAGTATTACATATTGTTATAGCATGTATTTCTGACTGTCAAAAATCCGTCTGCTTGTTTGCGTTTTAATTTCATTAAAAGTGTATTCTAATATGTTGGTCTCCTAAATGCCTGCTTGCTAGTCAAATACTTTCATGCCTGTCAAATATATTAATTAATTTACAGTGGCCTCCGTGGTCTAGCGGTTCAGATGTTGGACTTGACTTCATGAGGTCCCGGGTTTGATTCACGGGTCGGGCAACAAAAAAGATAATCCATTCATTGCCGCCAAGCCTTGATTTTATGATGGGATTGAGAAAAAATGAGAGGGAAAAGAGTGCTTAATTTTTGTGTATCTATATATATATAAATTACATATCGAAATCGAATCAGTTTGCTGAAGTTTTACTGCGCAGTTCAAAAAAAGTTTTCAACTTGATATATTTTTTATTAACCGAAAGAGAAAAAAAATGATTGTAATACGAAAATGTACCAATTTAGTACATTTTTTAAGCTTTGAAGCTTTTCTTAATTACAAACTAGTAAGCTACGGCGCTACAAAATGTAACAGTAATTACTGTACCACTTACCTGTTTAATCAATTATCACATGTATTTTAGCCTCCCATAGAAAAAGAGTGTTGTTGTAAGTATGACGTGACTGTGTATGTGTGTGTCTGTATTAAAACTTTTGAACGAAAAAACGTTATCCAAAAATTTAGAAAAATCCTAAACTTTATTACCTATTATTGTCTTCATTGTATCAAGTTACTTTTAAGTAGCTAATTATAAAAAAAAATCATTCGAAAAAGGCTATAATTTGATAAACATTTTTATGCTGCGTAACAATAAAAATTAAAATTAAATTATTTTATTATACAAAAACATTTTAATTACTCTCAAAACAGATTAAAACGTTAATTACTCTCAAGCATCCACTCCTTTAGTTACTTAGGACAGGTCTTATTAAAATACGTCGTAAATTGTAATTAGTTGGTGGAGCGGGTCAAGTGTATTTGACGCCTTACACAAGATGTAGTTAAGTGTCCCAGTAAATGAGATTAATAAGAAACACTTCAGTTAATTTTCTTTATTTTGTCTTTTTTTTTTGGTTGAGTGACAATAAGTGAGTATCTTCACGTCCATATCTCGGAAGAGGTAGGCAGAGGCACAACCAGGACACCGACGACTAGCTGAAGACACTAAGTTCCACAAAGTGACAGGCGGAAAGCTTTTCGCCAATCACGCACAGATCCAATCCCAAACAATTTTTTTTATTAGAAAATTGAAAATATACAGTTTTCAAATTTTTTTAGTCCCGGAGATCGAACCCGGGACCTCAAGAAGTCAAGTCTGACGCCAGAAAGCTAAACCATAGAGGCGATCAATAAGTGAGTGAATTTTTTTTGAACGATAAGACCGCTATTTGAAGCTTTTTGTCATCTTTCATTTAAAAAAAAATAGGTCAGGCAGGATTTAAGGATTACCCTGTTTTTGGAATAATGACACATGTGTTGGCAATCTCGCGATTTTTACAACTTCGCCGGGCTTTATCGCCCAATCCGGAGATCGAACCCAGAACCTTTGAAAGCCAAGTCCGACTCCGGACCACAGAGGCGATAACAAACTTCAGCTGATTGATCTCAATCTTTTAATACTATATGGTTGACTTATTTCCTATCATTCCGTCAATGGAATACGTACAAGTCAGTACCTATTACAAAGGAAATCTGGTTTCATTGTGAAGAGTTCTTACAAGGTTAAGAGGATTAATTTTCTTTGTTCCAACTCAAAGAAGTTAAGTACAACATGCTAAATATTTATTCGTTT
>NJDD01004377.1:44246-55007 GCA_002245505.1 Calephelis nemesis
AGAGAGCAAATCTGCCACCGGAGAGATCAAAAGTATCACTACCCTTTCGCTTAGTCTCCGTTACACACAGTAAATCCAAGCATCTCTCATCCATTACATCAATCAACTAATTCATCTTCGCTTCCATTCCCCCTCTCACATTCCACGTGCCTATTTGGCACTCACCACTCCTCGATTCACCTGCACGGGCCTGGCGTGATGGGTGGCGGCCCCCATCGCCGCATCTGCCTCTTTTCGTACCGACGAGGGCGGATCGGTACGCGTCGCCTCCAGGGAACGCCCTAACCCGCTCTCCGGTACTTTTTCGGGCCAGAATTGCAGTCCAATGGACTGGCAGGGATCGCGACGTGCACGCTTCTGGCCAATGACCCCCAAGGTAAGGTATTTTACACCAAAATAATTATATTCGCCTATATCGAATCGATAGATCAATTCTAAGTGCTTGGTGCAGAACACAGTAGCGTTTGAACTCTTGATGCTGAATATAAATAAATACTGATTTGTACCAAAACTTTTTTTAACTTAAACTACCATTATAGTAAGTACTCCGACGAGATCGCCTCTGTGGTCTAACAGTCTTTGGTTGGACTTGACTTTATGAGGACTCCGGTTAGATCCCCTTGTACATACAAAAATTTATCGATTGCATGCCGGAACGTGGATCCGTGCAATGCAGCTGTTATGCTGCCGTGTTATAATCGCGGCATACCCCTGTCTATTCTGGAGAGTGTTCCCGGTCTCTCTTCATATGCCCATGCATGGCTGATAAGAGTGCATGTTCCATATGATGTAATTTTCAGCCCTGTGGTTCCACCTCCAAAAATCAGTATAGCACTACACAATATAACTCACTTATTCTTGGACTTCATTGCCTATCGAGTTTTCTTAGAACGAAATAACGGCGACTTCTCGTGGTTGAATCTGAAACAAGATACTGATTTTCTTTAAAAAAAAACAAAATTGTGTGGCTTAAATGCCATGACAATTCTCAAATATAACAAGATGCCCATATTGTAGTTGGTTTCTACTTCTTTTACTTTGTTTTATAAAGAAATAACATATTTTTAAGAACCTTTGAAGTTTTGAAAGTGCCTACTTCAAATTTAATATTGTTAATTTTAACCAAATTAAATTGTACCAAAACTTTTTTTAAACTCGAACTACCATTATGGTCAGTACTCCGACGAGATCGCCTCTGTGGTCTAGCAGTCTTTGGCTGGACTTGACTTTATGAGGACTCGGGTTAGATCCCCTTGTCGCGCAACCAACAGACAATATTGTAATATGAAGTAATTTTCTTGTGAAAATAACGTTGCCCGGAATTGGATATGTATCCGGCCTATCGGCTTGCCAAGTTTTACAATCTGAGAGAACTTTTTTCTTCGGCTAGTCGGGAGAGCCCTGGTTGTACCTCTTTGGGGATAAGGGTTTCATACCCTACTTATTACTACTCAGACGAGACCTCGATGTACTCATGCGAGTTCATAATATAAAAGTAAAAACTAATAGTAAATGCTTGTTATTTTTTTCCTGAACAGCAAAGTTCTCTGTAACTTCATCCTTAGGTTTATTCATACTATTATCCCGTTTAGGGGGGGAGAGAGAGGTCTTTAAAATACTACGAACAGTCACAAGAGGGAGGGGGGTGACAGATTTTTGTTACGTAGTTGATTTTGGCAATAGAAATTTCGGACTATACTCGAATATGACGCGCAATTTTGTGTGCTTCTCACTCACAGCTAGTAGCGCTGCCATAAGTGTATTGATTGATACGTCAGCTGATTGAAAACAGACACAGGCAGTTTGTAGTTTAGTGAAGTTGTCGAGCAAGTCTACGAGAGTCTACGCTATACAATAATATGTACTTCCAAAGATTACTACGTAATACTACTAAATAATACTACGTAAAAACTTGAAGGGGAGGGAGGGGTAGAAATTCTTAAAAAATAGGTCACGTAGTATGGGAACGTTTTCATAAATAAAATAAGGAACAAACTGCTTTTTGTCTTCACAAAAAACATAATATAGATACGGTCTACATACTATTTAAGTTTCGTTTGAGATTGAAAGATGTAGTGGTAGTGAGTGGAGCCAAACATCTCAATAACAAGAGAGTAGGTAACGTGATTAAAAATTATTAAAATTTAGTTTGAAATGCCATTACTCAATCAATAATGAACATATTGTGATGGTTTTTTTTTTGTGAAGGTAGGTTAAAAACCACTTGGTGCTAGGTACCTCACGAAAAAACAACCATCAAACGAACGCGAAGTTGGAAATCGGAATTGGTTTTTTTGAAATTTTGCTGTTGTTGAGTTATTTTTACTAGTGGTCGCCCATTGATCGAAATTCGGCCAAAAAAACGTTTAATATCTTTTTAATAAGAACACTATCTTCATTTATTAAGACCAACTGCTTTGTTTCCAAACTTTATGAATATAGTTTGTGTGCCATCTGTCATCTTTTATTGTTATCAGCAATATATTTGTTTGTGTGTGTCAAATGCACGGTAATATGTGTAAAGTTTTTTATTTAATGCTCTTTAGAAACATTATTATTGAAAAATATTAGCACTTCTACACATAAAGTATAAGTGTGCCAATTTTTTATACTCCTCAGTCCGCGCAATTTTCGTTAATAGGGATCCACAGTTTTTGTTTCGTGTATTAATATTATTATAATTTATCTAGTAAGTAATAATTATTAATAAAATAGACTCAGATACACATCGAAAACTCCTAATTAATATGTACATTGTTAATAATCTAAAATGTTTACAGTAAACGAAGAAGTAAACAAGAAATTAGTTTGAAAGAAGTATATTTGTATAACTCTCACTTTAAAAATATCTACAGATTCTTGACTAATAATACAGTTTTTACATGCTTATGGTAAATTACATTTAACTAGATTTCATTATGATAATATTATATAGATATAAAATATACTATTAATTATCTGTAATTTTCTGCTAATTTCGAATTTTTAATTAAAAATTCGTGATTCAACTGATCGTTTTGGTATCTACTATGAGTTATAGGCTCAGTACTACTGATCCATTGCTCGCTAAATGGATTGTCTTGGATTTTTGAATGATTGTGCTGATGTGCATCATTTTGTCCATTTTGTTGATATTCCTTTGTGGTATCATCATAATACAAATTCTTATGTCTTGTATCTCCTGCATGTTGTGGAAAATATTCATCAAAAATAATTTGTTTTCGTTCGCCGCTTTGTTCATTCGGATCATTGTAATCCTTATAATAATATCCCGGCAAAATATCAGTGCGAATATCACTATGTGTTTTATCTTTTAATTGCCTTCCATCTTTATTTTGTTCGTTAAGGTTTTGTTTAACTAGGAACGGAGAAAAATATCCTGGATTTTGTTCATTGATATTTTGTTTATCTTCTGTCGTCTTCAGTTGTTCAGTAAACTTGTACCCTGGATAAATTAATTCTTCATGATTTAATTCTGCTTCTGTAACTTTTTTTTCTTCAGGCGATTGATAATAATCGTAATTGGATAATAAATCTGTTTGAGGCTTAGGTTTTATTATCTTAGATAATCTGAAAAAGGCCTCTTTTAAATCATCGTCCTCTTTTAATTTATCTTTTACGTGCGATTCATAGTTACGAATCGGCAAAATTTCTGGATATACTTGAAAGTTTTCATTATGGATTTGAATATTTTGGGATTTGCCTTCACCTTTTTCGCCATTTATATCACGTTCATTATTGCTTGGCGTTACTAAAAATGGTGAAATATATGTTGAAATTTCGGTGTTTACATTTGCATTGTGTTTATTCACACTACTTGGTTCTGAATGATGAATTAGTTGGTATTTAGGATAATTTATTTCATCATCATTTAACTCCTTTTCTTTGAAGTTTTCAGTTTGAGGTAACGCGTAATAATTGTTTGTTTTTAAATTGAATTGAGGATTTACAATTTCAGAACCTTTGTAAAACACGTTTTCTGAACCATCATCTGCTCTTAATTTTTCGTCACCAGATGCTTCATAGTTGTAAGTCTTAATTTTTTTTGGATGCTTTTGAGATTCAATGACTTTGGCAAATCTGTTAAAAGTTTGCCTTAAATCATCATCTTCGTCAGATGTCATTTGATTATATTTTATAACTGGAGATTCTCTTGGAAAATACTGTTCTTGGGGTCGCTCTATTGTGGTTGGGATGGGTTTCATGTTATTTTCATTTGCTAAATTAGCCTCGACAAAGTCGTAATTTATTTCTTGTCCAGTTCTAAATCCTTCAATAGGCGCCGTTGGCATGGTTTTCTTCGTGCTGCTAAAATAATCAAATAATTGAATTTGTGGTGAATCTTGCAATTTGTATACTTCAGCCGCAGGTAATTTGATAACCACGGTTTTACCTTGTTGATATCCAATGCCATGGCCTTGAAATGGTTTATTCTTCGCCTTCTTTTTAGGAACAGGTTTGTTACCGGTCTCATCATTTTCATCTGCAATGTCTGAATCCCCATCACAATACATCTTATTTAGCTTCCGGGTATCTTTTTCTGATAAGCCTATCCGCTGACCAATATCTGCTCCACCCTGAAATGTTATACCAATATCTTAAAAACAATCATAACAAGTTGCTTTTAGACATAAATAAAATGTTTCAAAAGTACATATATACATATCTTCACGCCAATCTCCTTACGTGCTAGGCAGAGAGTATCGAGTGCCGAATTTCACCTTGCAAATATTTCTAACTTCCTCCACATTAGTTACCCTTTACATTCAAACACGCCGGCTTCGGAAACTTTTGACACTACCCATAAATAACACCCGAGCGATTTGATCATGGAATGTCAACCTGAATCTCCCTGGGTACCTACAGCCATCCACATTCGCATTGTATAACTGCTTTATCAATCTTTCATCTGCCATTTCCACATGACCGAACCAGCGCGCATGCGCAGCTTTTTTATTGTAACACCAAAACTTTCTTTCATTCCCACTCTTTCTCGAATCTAACTGTCACGAAAGGAGTCAACGAGTTTTATATACACTAAAAATTTTTCGTAGCGCTCTCATTTCTACCGCCTCCTACTCTCATGCTTTTGCTGTCATACCCAACTCTCACTTCCATACAACAACGTCGGCATAAGCACAGAATCGTGCAAAGAAATAAGCAATCTTTCAAAAAGCAACAAATGCTAATCGCTATGCGCTTACAGATTAGAATCTCTAGTGTAGAGATATTTAAATATTGTTTTTAAAGATATATATTTTAATAGGAAAAACTTATAGGCAAATGTGTAGGTTGTAAGAATCAGGAAATCCGTCTGCTTGTTTGCCTTCCAATATCACAAAAAAAAGTTTCAGTTGCAATCACCTGTGTAGTTCGTGCTGTTTAAAAGTGCATTAGTGATAAATGAGGAAATTAATAACTGTATGGAAATCGCAATTAATTGTATTACCAAGAGAACAAACTTGAACAGTCTTCGTACTCTTACGATTGAAAGTTACATGCATGAAGGATCAGGGGGCTGATTATGTATCTCAGTGGCCAATTCAAAATGGAAAAGTGTACATCAAATAGCTGTCAAATGACGTGTTTTATATTTGCTACCTCCTGTGACCAACAGAAATACAACGGAGATAGCAAACACAATTGACGTCATTTGACAGCTTTTTGATGTACACTTTTCCATTTTGAGTTAGCCACTGAGATACATAATCAGCCCCCTGGTTGTAGTTTGAATAAAGTAAAAACAAATTATTTACCTGTTTCGGTATAAGTGTGTCTTGTCCATTAGCGGAGAACGCTTTGCGACTATAATGTAACACACTGTCGTAGTCGTATCCAACTCCAAAATCGGAAACCGAAAATGAATTATATTTCCTGAAATTGTGTCGGGCGGCTGCAAATAAAGTTTTATTTTCATAAATACACAATTATTGTTCGTACCTTAAAAATTTACAGAATCATTGAATATAATTTCTTTTAGTTAAGAGCATACTTAGTATATATCACAAAAGTTGCTCGCTGTAGTACTACTATCTTGGTTTGTTTTTATCCTTTGACAATAAAACTTTAAAACCCTATTACATTATGCGATGTTAAGCTCAGTATTCCGCGTTACCCCCTTTTTTGTAAGGCTAATTTGTAGCTAACCGCGAGATTTTTACAACCTCACCGAGCTATAACGCGTTACCCTGTGTTGTTCTTGGCTTCTTTGCAGAATAGACCATCTGCCTTTCCGACAGGCAGCTCATAAAAATCGAGAATAGGCCTACCGTCACTTACACCGTGACACCTGACTAAGTGGCAAAGTTTCGCAGCAACTCGCTCGCATTGGTATCACTGCCTTTCCTATTCCTGCCACCATAACGTCAGTCCTTGCCGTTGACATGTTCCGGTTCGGAGAATAAGGTAGCCGGTAAACTTACTTTTGCTCGAGGTCTAACATCACGGTCTCAGGTTTGCGACGTACCATTACCACCTTTGGTGGCATGAATTTCTTACCAACAGGAAATCTGTCTGCTAGTTTGCCTTACAATAACATAATTAAAGTCTAACCAGAAGGGTTACTCTTGAATTTCGATTAATACAATATTGGAAATTGGAATCGGATCTGTCACTTTAGGTACTCTTGAACACAATACTAGCGAATTATTATAGTTTAATTATTAATAACAAACAATAGATGATTTTGTCCGCTTCATTGAATTTTGTTGTAACTAAATGTTAATCATCCGTTAATACTGTGTTCCAGAGTATCTAAAATGACAAATACGATTCAAATTTCCAATTTACATGAAATCGGTATTCAAGAGTAACCCTCCAGATTAGGCTAAGTTAGATCCGCTCCGATCACTTCAACTTGTGTCAGATCAGAGTATTTTTTCCAGTGTTTTGTCCTTTCTTTATAAAGATAAAAGTGAGTAAGTCAAACATAAGCTATAACTTAAAATAAGTTTAGTAAGTGCGCTGCAGAATTATCATTGTCATGGTTTTTTTTAATGACTAAGGTGTTGCCAAACTCGCGGTTTTTACAACGTCACCGGGCTTTTCGTCACTATATCCGCAATAGGCGTAAATATACTATTTTACTTTAGTTGAAGATATACTCTAACACTCGTTTTTGATGAGACATGTCTTAGCTTTAAATCTTTTAAATAGTAAAGGCTAAAATAAAACTATGATGCGGAATCTTAAAAAATGTTTAGTAATGAGTTAATTATTTTTTAGCCACAGCAATTTCACAATTATTTATACTGCATATACAGAGAAGCCCCTAAGGCCTAGGGGCCATAGTGGGCATGACAATTTTTAATCAAAATAACTTAAAAACTAAAACTTGCAACTTCCTGCCGTTTTTTGAGGAGATATGAAAAAATACTTGCTTAAATTTAACTTAACTATGGTTTTCTAGAAATAAATACCTTTGAACGTATTATATCAGGTAAAAAGACAAGTTACGCAAAAGAAATCACAATTTAAACAATATGCTTATTAAAGTAATCAGTTACTGATTCTGAAGACCAAACTGTAACGACATTTCGTCAACGTGGATCAGTTATATGTGAATCCAATTAGTATTTACGAAAGACCTATTTTGTATGCTGGTCACACGATGAAAGTAAAATCATGGTAACCTTTATAAGGTTGAAGTTATTCCGCGACTCGGTTTAGTGGGTTAGTCAAAACCATAAACTATGTATCTACCATAGATAAAATATATAGGTTTTTTAAACAATTGATAGCAAAATACCATGAGAGTATTTTTAATAAATTATTTAACACCAAAATATGGGAGAACCTATTGGAATGCTTAAATAATTATTTATATAATAAACATTCATGTTGTTATTATTTAAAGAGATCACCTGTCAAACCGTGAAAACGGTGAAACTTAAACGGCGAAATTTAATCGTAGACAAAGTAGTGTTTAAAAAACGTGAAATAGAAAAAGATAAGTTTTAAAATAACGTCTATGTAGAATAATTATCATAAAGCTGTTTCTATTTTATTTTGATTTAATTTATTTACTTACCACTAACAGGTGCTTACGTGAGAGATTTATATGATAAGCCATAATTAAATCCTTTAGTATATATTATATACATTAATAGTATTGTATATAATGTCTTATGGCCTGGGTGTTAGGCTTAAAATGGAAGTCTAGCTTCTACCCTACCCTCCGGACCAGGTAAGGATAGTCATTAGGCAACAAGAATATGTAATGAGGCCCCTACCTGGGCAAATAATTGCATAGCTACTCTGTTTATACTAGTAGTCTAGAACAAAATTCTATACTAACGTTTGATAATATTTTCCCACGCAACCTCGATGTATTCATCACGGTCAGGACTGCTCTGCATGTGATAGAAGCCTAGCGTATGCAACAGTTCGTGGACCACAGTACCGTGGCGGAAGCATCCTCTGCCAACTGGGTGGCGGCCGGAGAGATTCAATACCTGGTAGCCTCCTTGGTAGCCAACTTGTGAGAAACATCCCCGTCTGCTACCCTAGAAAATAAATTATAATTTTACTTCTTGACTTTTCTTTTCTCAGGCATAGATCACCTCTATGTGTTTCAGTTGAATGGGAAAATAACTGATAAACTTATGCAAGAACCTTGGGAGAATTGCTATCTAAAACGTGTTTAGGAAATTCATGCAATCCAGTCATGCTTGTTTCTCTTCAAATCTTATTAAAAATGCTCCAAAAAAAAATTAAAACTTTTTATTGCAATTTTGTGGCTACAAAGCCCAACTGTATGTGGCACATGCCCAAATTCTTAAGACATATAAGACGTGGAACACGAATTTGCATGGTAGTGTTCATCAACCATAGAAATGTAATAGAAATCTTCACTACATAGTATAAAACAAAGTCGCTTCCTCTGTCTCTATGTCCCTTTGTATGCTTAAATGTTTAAAACTTCGCAACGGATTTTGATGCTGTTTTTTTAACAGATAAAGTGATTGAAGAGGAAGGTTTATATGTACATATTTTATACCAATGTGAAGCCGGGGCGGGCCGCTAGTAGTGAATAAATAGACGGTGCTCAAAATATTCGTCGTACAAGTACTAATATCTTCCAACATCGTAGATCCAATTCAAACCTGTCGATCAGTGTTTGTCTGACATGGCAGAGGCATACGAGAAGGCCTAACTAATATAAAAAATCAGGAAAGCAGGACCTACACGAAAAAAGCTTAGGTACTTTTTCCTAAAAGGCAACAACTCAAATTGTTAGACCTGATAGATTCAGAATAGAATTACTGTTTGACCCAGTTGTTACAGCTGTTAATGAGCATTAGATATCCCTTACCATTCTATGTATCATACGCTTATTCATCTCTTCTAAAAAAAATTAAATAATATCTCAATTTTACAAACTTTACAATCTTTTGGACGAGTAACTGCGAGTATATTTAGTTTATTGTTTTATTTGTATACTAGGTCTTAGTAGATCCAGTTAGTTTATTTCCTTTTTTTGTTGTAAGAAATTTCTTTCATTAGACACGAACTTACTCTTTGTACTTTTGTCTTGCCTAGTTTTAAGTTTTTTGATGTGTAATAATCTCTGTTTGGTAACAATGAAGTGATTTATAATAACATAAGGATCCGAAACGATGATTTTACCTGAATGACAACAGCATCTCGGTCACCTTTCTTGTATGGAGAAAATTTGACACAAGAAGCACGAGCCAAGTCATCAATGCCATCTTGTATTGCTTGTACTTGATCACTAGCTGAAATGAATGAATAACATTTCTATTAAAGCACCTTCTCTTGTGTTCGTTGCTACAGTTCATCTCTCCTCGTTTCGGATGTTTCGTAGGATAAAACCGTGAAGAAGAGGCTCTCCCTAAGCCTTAGGGCCTAAGGCAAGAGACAAAGTATCTCCACAGGTGTTATAGTTGTATAGCTGTGTGACAGGAATTACCTTAAGAGTCCAATCTACCAGCTACCCTACCCACGGACCAGTAAGACAGCAGTGCCACGCACCGTCCGCGCCGTTATAACGGCAAGAATATTAAAGGCGGTGCATTTGCTCATGATTATCCGTGTCTCCTGAGTAAAATAGACCATGTCTACCAGGCTGCTCGTAAAAGATGAATACAGAGTAAAATACAGGTCAAAACCAACAATACTACTGGTGGAAGAGTGCTGTCAAACAACGTGCCCTAGTAGGGATCCTTACACCACAATGATGTCATGTTTCGATCTGGAAGATAGGATGACAGGTAGACTTGCACCATAAGTCTAACATACCAGCCGCAGGACTGCAACACACCTGTAACATCTATGGTGTCTGTAGGCTGAGGTTGTCTCCTACCATCATGAGACCTTTGTGCTTGTTCGCTCACTTATTGCATAAAAAATCTCTACCAGGGCAAATTGCTACACATATTTACTACATATGTTACAACATAGTTTTCTTATTTGTTTGCCCTGTGCTCATCTCTTTGAATTGACACATTGGTAGAGATACAGGTGGTATAAACTGCCGGACATCTGTCGGTCAGATAGCAGTTATGAGGGTACCAATAGCAGTGTTCCAGCTGACAGATTTTTTTGTCACAACAGTGTGCCTAATGTGAGTTTTTGAAATGATTTACTTTAGGTACTATCGCGTTTACGTTTAGTGACATCAATATGGAGTTATTGTCAGCGTCTCTAGCGGATAGTCGAAACAACTAAATTATTCTATGTATTTGGATTGTCCAAACGCAAAAGCGCCGCCGGTCTCGGCGACGAAGACCTCTCTAGCGC
>NJDD01004377.1:55095-65963 GCA_002245505.1 Calephelis nemesis
ATCGATTATTTATTGAAAAAATATCGATATTTTGATATATCGATATTTTTAACTCAAGCCTACCATCCAGTAACCAGAACGCAGCACCAAGTCGAGGTACGGTCTCCCGGGAGACAGCCCTTGTTGCTGGTGTTGTAGGAAACAGTCCAATCCATTTAAATAATGATGTCGCGGGTTGGGCACTATGTTCGGCCCAAAATAGCCCGGTGAAGTTGTACAAACCTCGCAGTTGGCAACATATTAGCCAATTAAAAAAAAACGCAAACGCGGTAGTAGTGCGAACTCACTATCAACACACAGAGCCTTTACCATGAGTTGGGATAGGTTAAATTCGGTAATTTACAATTTACTTCGGTAAATTACATGTCGAAATCTATGACACTTTTGGTCTGAGATTGTGTTTCTCTTAGTTACCAATAGGGGCGCTGTTCAAAGTTTTCACACAAATAATTTACAGACACGGTAGCGAGTATAGTAAACTTGACAAGCCGTAAACTCATGGTATGGGCTCTGATATTAAAATATATCGGTTAAAGCTCCAGGTACAGCTGCTACCTATCAGTGTATAATGTTTTCGAGTATTACACTAAGCGTTACATTATGTGAAACAATATTGTTATTGTTCATGTACCGACACCAGTTCAATTAGAAAGTTGAACAACAATAAACAATGGTTAGATATATGGATTACACATGAGTTGAGCAAGCGGGTTTTGCAGCGATGTAACATATAGCTCTACTAAAATCACCTATGTATGGATATGGGTAGGGGAATTCATAATTATGACAAACTTGATGAATGAACGAATGAATGAAATCTTTATTGTACGCAATCAAACCTACAACATGTATGTTAATATTTGCATTGGTAAAGAGTTCCACAGTTTGTCATTAAATAAAATAAATACATGTTAATATTTCTCTTCTAGTGTCACCTATTTATGAGTATAGGTAGAGGAATTCATAATTATATTATGACAAACTTGATGAATGAACGAATGACGAAATCTCTATTGGAAAAAGTATCGCACTTTGCCTTAAATCAATAAAAAACATATATGTTAAAATATCTCTTACATGATCATCTTTTTATGGACAGCAATGAACGAATAAATAAATTTAATGAATGAAAATATTATGAACATTCAAATTAACAACATATAATACGTTAAACTTAACTATTCTAATTTCATCAATGTATGAGTACAGGAAGAGGAATTCATAATTAAATTATGAAGAACTTGTTGAATTATTGAATGAAGTATCTTCACGCCCATATCCCCGAAGAGGTAGGCAGAGGCACAACCAGGGCACCCACGACTAGCCGAAGACACTAAGTCCCACAATGTGATAGGTGGCAAGCCTATTGTCAACTGGGCACATGTCCAATCACGATCAACATTTTGGTACCAAACCTGGTGAGTTTGGTACTCTACCACTTTGTTTTACTGACCTGCACCATAAAATTAATACGTAACGGGCTATGGGCTTACTTACCTACACTATTAAAACGTGCAGGAAACACATTCGCAAAATTGTCTAATATAATTACTTATACTTACTAAAATGTTCTCTTTGAATAAAGTATATAACTTCATTGTTCGGCCATCTCTTCGTGGTATCAGTGAGGCCGTTCCGGGCAAGACCTTCCGCAACATCGGCTACAATAAGTCGTCTCTGCCGGTCGTTCAAGATCAGATCACCCTCAAATTTGCCACTCTCTTCCCAAGCATGATCCGATATTAACTCATCTTCATCATAATCATCAGGGCTTATACCTATAAAATAAAAATCAACAGTGTCATTGTAATTGCCTCAGTGGTCTAGCGGTTCAGTTGTTGGACTTGACTGTTGAGGTCCCGGGTTCGAATCCCTTCTTTTCTTTTTCCCTTCGAAAAACTTCTTTTTCCCAATCGTAGATTATTTCTAGTGTAGATGAAGCATAACTTCGATTTTACTTTGGACATCTTCAAATAGAAAAAACTTTTTGGACCATAAAAACGATCCAGATTTTTTTCCGCTTTAACAATAACCAAGTTGGCCATGGATTCGTCTGCATATTAGTTACTAGCTGTTGCCCGCGACGTTGCCTGCGCGGTTAATGGTCCCACAGGAATATTTTTTCGGGACAAAAACTATCCTATGTGTTAATCTAAATTACCCTCTATGTATGTGCCAAATTTAATAAGAATCGGTTTAGCAGTTTTTGCGTGAACAAGTAACAAAAAACATACAAAAATTCGCATTAATTATTAGTAGATATGGTAGGATAGGATTTCTACCGCCGGTATGCCTTGAGATGTCGGGATAAAAAAATAACATGTTTTACATACATACATATACAAACAAGTCCATTGCGAGGTAGGCACAGCTATATAGAAATATAGAATACCACGTTGGACGAAAGTTAAGATAAGTGCGAGATTAGATCTAAATCATTTTATTAGTTTAACACCTCGTTGGTCGAGTGGCTAGCTTATACGCCTAAGTACACTGACCAACCGCGAGGCTTGGGTTCGATTCCTGACGGTGGCAGACATTTGTGTGATGAACATTTAGATGTCTACATTTCCGGGTCTGGGTGTTTATTAAATTCATTCTGGTATTTATTTAAGTATTTCTATGTATTAGTATCGTTGACTAACACCCATATCACAAGTATATAATTTGCGTACTTGTGGGGTCAATTTGTATAAATTAAAAAAAAAACAATTCACACGGAGCGAGACGATAAACAAGTTAAAAGATACATAGTTAAGTCGTGCACGTTTCTTAGCAGGATTTATCTTTCCGTTTATGTAAATAATAAATATAAAAGATAAAACGTGCACCCTAAATGCAACATTACACGTAAAATCCCACTCTTAGTTTATTTTTCTTTTTTTTCCGGTCACATTTCATGTTAAATTAGCCTACTTTTACGACAACTCAGGCGGGTTTTGTCCCCTACATGCTCCTATATAATAAATTATTGTTAACTTCTTTTTTATTTTGTTTTTTTTTATTTGTTGTTATTGCTTTGATTTAAGGTTTGTATTGCCCCAACAACCTATCACAATTATTATTCATGATTATGTCAAATCGACTATATTTTTTTTAATCTTTTTGTATATTTATTACTCGGTCCATAGACAACCGAATGATGATTCCAAGATGTTCTCATACTAATTTCATCATGATCCAATAATTTGTTTTTGAGTTGTACCTTATAGAGAATAAATATTTCGCTTATGTTGACGACCTCATTTATGATGTCGATAAAATTTATGTAGCACGTTTTCGGATTAATTTGCTAAGTAGGTAGGTATATAAACAAAATAAATAAAAATATTTCAAACATGAAATCAAGTCGCGACGTGGTACCTAATGAAATTGTTGAAGTCGGTTTTTGGAACTTGTACATATACAGTTTTCTTATTTTTATTCTTATAGATGTAGAGCTCTCTTAATATAGATATGACGTAGGACGTAACGTATCAACAAAACTATCAATATTTGCAAAATAAATCTATTCCAATTCGATAACCTGGATATTATTTATAGCAATCAAGTTTTTAAAGCTTGTTTATTGCTTAGGAATTTTGTATACTTCGTAATAACTAGTTGTAGTCCGCAACTTCGTACGCACATTACTTTTCATGTTTGGTGACGGGAAAGAAAGAAAGCTGCTTCTATACAAAATTTGGTTAAAACCAGTTTAGTAGATTTTGCGTGAAAAGTGAACGGACAAAAATCTTAAAACCCTGGTTTTGGCTTCTGTATCCTTTATAATATAATATATACGATTATATTATATAAAGTTTATCGAATATAATCATTGTGTTCAAAACATATTATTACATACATATGTACATATTTAGATTATTGTTTTTATATGTAGTGGTAGAGTGCTCCGCAGCAACTCGCCCGGTTAAGGATCCACCGCTTTACCTATTTCTGCCTCCATAATGACTCTGTCATGTTCTAGTCAGGAAGGTCCCTACCTAATCTTGCCTGAAAGCCTGAAATCTTGGCGATAAGTCAGCGTTGCATCTACAACATATCTGGTGTCTATAGGCCACAGTGTCTCTGGTATATCTGGTATATATCTTTTACCATCAGGAGCACCGTGTACTTATTCGCTGACTTATCACATAAAACAATTTACAAGATATTGTTTTCCTTAGTTATTGCCATTAGCGTTAGCATTTGCCAGTCAATTTGAAGTTTGTATCAAGTTAACTGAACAATATCGGGCTTAAATTTTTAAAAAGTAGTAATTAATCGTCAAAGAAATTCATGTCAAGAACTTGAGTATTGCTCCTTACTCAAGCTCATTTAGTGAGATTTGCCTGAACTGAGAAATACATGTTACACTATTTTTTTATAATTACTTCATTTCTGCATTTGAACTGAACAAAATTGTACATATTATCTAAATTCACTCAATACAAACACGAAAATTAATAATTACGAAAAAGTTACTACCACCTTTTTTCTCTATGGTGCCAAAACTCCGTTATACTTAGATATTTTTTCTAAGTTTACCAACCCGTCGTTGGCTAAACGGTTAGCGATTTTAGCTATCAGATGGGGATTGACTTTATCAGCAACCTGATTATGATATTTTAAGATATGGATGTTATATTTTTTGTTTTAGTATACACAAATATTTTAACGTCTAAGTATCATTTACCAGTATCCTGAAAAAAAAACATACCGACGCCAGCAGCATCCAGTGTTACGGTATTGCATGTCCATAAGCAAATAGCAATAGAAACTGCTACCTACCAAAAATAATATTGTACACTTAAATAAATTAAATTATAGTAATTTTATTAATATCTCCAGTGCTTTCTTCGCTTATTTATTGTATGTATTTAATTTAAAATAAAAAATGAGGCATAACTTTTACGTCCATAGTAAAAATGAAATCAAAAATTTGTATTAGCATTATATTAATAGGAAGTGAAAGTAAGGATGCTTAATAACTTTCGATCGTCGTTTATGTGGACTATGACATTGAACCGTGCTACACTTGACTATACTGACGTTTAATAGTGTGCAAAAGAAGACATACTTACTCTTCACATTTTGGTCCAACCGCGAAGTTTCTTTCAAAAAATTATTAAAATCTTCGATTTCGCTAACCGATATCGAGTGACACTGTATCACACACACACGACATAAAAAAACTAAGATATACCACTTCATTATTATTTAAATTTAATACAAAATTCAACCAGAAATGTCCTTTAAAAGTTCACGCGCGCGATCAAAAACATGCATGTCATGTTACCGGTTATTAAATCATTGTAAGCAATTTATGTAGTGAAAAAAACTTGAGGGTAACAGTTTTTGTGTCTGACTGTGTAGTTTTTGTCTAACAAAACCCATCGAGGCGGGTCGGGAATAAATATAGCTTTCGATACGACCATTTCACAAGATGTTGGCGCGACACTGCACTTGCGACAGCGACCACCGCAGCGGCTACAGCAACCGCCCGTATTTCCCGTGCAAGAACCAATTGCTAAACTTATTGCTCGAGTTATTCTACAGTTAAATAAAGACTTGATTTCGTTAATCAACTATTGACCTATATTTCCAGCACGCCATTTTTTGCTAGTTAACATGGCCTTGACAGAATAATACATTTCCCTATTAGATGTGAAATGAAGCGAAAAGGTTTGATACAAGTCTAGTATATACAGGTTGATTCAAAATCAGAACCAACATTTTTGTGAAGAGCATATAGATGTTTGAGTTTCTGGGTCTGTGTGTGTGTGTGTGTGACTGCGTGTGTGTGTGTGCAGTTTGTGTGCTGATTAAATTTAATCAATTATTCCAAAATAATTTAAGTTTTTCTTTGTATAGTATCGTTGTCTACAATTTGTGTAGTTTGTCCATGGCTATTTATTGTTATTTATTTATTATAGATATGTTGTTTAAAGCTTGAAAAAAATACCTTGGATTTGCAAAAAAGCCTGTGTTTACCATTCACACACCGCAGAAGTGATTCTAAATAAATACAAAATGACTATCTTTTATAGAGTACTACATAATTTTCGCCGACTGATTATATACATTTGTGTGTTTATTTCTCTGTCGGGACACGTTTTCATTTCAAGTTTCAAATTTTTATTTTTAAGAAGCTTTAATTAAAAAAATTCAAAAAAAAATGACGTTTTATTTTTTTGTAGCAAAAAATAAATTCAATTCAATTTTCGATATTCACACAAATTGTGAAACGTTGGTAAAAGAACGTTGTCACAATTTCACAAACGTAATTTTACTTTCACTTCCAATAATCGATTCGAACAGCATTATATATAGAATAAATCATGCGCATAATCTTTCTTAAGCTCCTTGTAAACCGGAAGCGTTAAATGTTCTTACTATTGATATTCAAGCAGAGTGATTCTGCAAGAAACTGCCACCAATTATTTCATTACCATCATTTATTTCGCTATCATCTATGATGTCGAGAACCTGTAAAAAAAGCAATACTAACTGTTAACCGCGGCTTTGCTCGCGTGATAGTTTATATATTTACTGATTATAGCCCATTAATGAAGACTTTTATAAAAACTTTCAACCCCTATTGAACCTTATGATTAATTATTATTATTATTGATTATTTGAACCTTAGAAGAAGAATTTCCAGAAACGCTTAAATATATTTTTTTTAAATATCCCTGGACAAGTCACACAAATTGAATCTAACCCCAAAGTAAGCAAATTATATGCTTGTGTTATGGGTGTTAGTCAACGATACTAATACATAGAAATACTTAAATAGATACTAGAATAAATTTAATAAACACCCAGACCCGGAAATGCAGACATCTAAATGTTCATCACACAAATGCCTGCCCCCGTCGGGACTCGAACCCGAGCCTCGCAGTTGGTCGATGTAGTTAGGCGTGTACGTTAGCTATTTTTAATAAGTAGCCCAAAACTAGTTTAGTGTTTCTAATTAAAAAAATGACGGTGTTGCATACAAACTTTCAACCCCTATTTTTACCCTTTAGGGGTAGACTTTCCTGGTATCCGTCCTTAGTGAGTGTTTACTTAATAAAACGACCCTACTCACCAAATTTCATGGCTGTAACTTAAACAGTTTTTGCTCGGCGATTACAAATCAGTCAGTCAGTATCAAAAACCATTAGTCCTATCCTGATAAAGTAGATATGGGATCACGCCGAAATCATGACCTTTCAAAAAAGGATGAAAAAAGTTTGTTATTGGTCAAGTAATAACGCAACAAACATTCAAAAAGCATTAAAAAATAGTAGAGTAGATAACCTCCTTGTTTTTGGAGTAGGTTTTGTCTAGATAGGAGAACATACATTATCTAGGATAATAGCATATCTAGTAAGCGACCCATTTCGCTATCTCGCTATTTACAAACTTCTAAACAGGATAGTCTTCCGACATACGCATCGTTGATTAATACAGGCTGATAATAAATGAAAGGATATTATACCAAACATTGAAATTAGAAAAGTAATACTAAAGATTCCATTCGACATCGTTTTTATAAAAAAAAACATTTTAGTGTTTTATTATTATATTGATTAAGTGTAATAATAGTAATTTCAACTGATGTCAATCGACGTAACTAATAAACTCTTCCTCTTCACAGTACATCTTGTTCAATTTGAGGATATCACTTTCGGATAAACCTCTTCGTTGGCCAATCGTAACGTTTTCCTGTAAATACATCAAAAACATTTTTATTTATAGTCTGACCACAATTTTTACAACAAATACATTTTCACATTTATGGCAAAGTAGAGTCTTCACATGCACTAATTCGGTTAGACTTGACCATTTAACCATTACTAATATCTGATTTTATAAATATTTTAATAAGTTTTAAATGTAGCCTGTTCACTATTTAGAGATTCCACTTGAAAAAAGGGCCTGGGCATATCTTTTGTCACTTAATCTTACATTATATAAATATAAATTAAAAAATAGTGGTTATGAACACGTTTAAGACTTAGCGTAATCCAGCAATGTTGATATTTGATAATCCTCATCATGTAAATTGTAAAGAATTATCATATGATTTATTTGACACATATTTTACATTTAAAACTAAAAAAAGTGATTTTATTAAACTTTTGTACTTTTTTTACTTTTAAGTACTTTTTGTAATATCAGTTGTGTACAATAAAGAGTTAATAATAATACAGTGATATAATTTAAAGTCTGTTGCACTGGTGTCTTAAGGACTGGCATTTACAACAAACCTATTTATAATCTAGACATTAAAAAAGCTTACTAATTCAAAAAAAAATCACTAAAAGGAGCTCTAGCCTAAGAGATCATCCATTAATCACATAAGGGTCAAAAGTGGGAGTGAGGAAGTTCAGCAGAAATTACGAAGTATCACAATGGGTGGGGGGTATAGTAAGATATCACGTGTATTTATTTATTTATTGAAGAATGTGATTTCAAAACTCACAAATATCTGCTAGTCTGTGATGAAGATGGTCTTGTTCATTCGTAGTCCGAAAGTTAGAGTATAATTATAACATTTTTCAGATATGTACAAAATTAACCCAAAATCTACACGTGTGTGAGAGAAGGGAGTATGAGCTATAAACTTTATAATGTATTACCAAGGAAAAATGCCGATTTAATTTGATTTAAAAAGGAGATTAAAATCACGTGATTTACAGGCGGCTCCTAAGTTGGAAACTGACGGATTACTGACGGCACAAAAAGAACATTATTATCAACTTTCTTAAAGGAGAATGTCATTTGTTAACTACCTGCAAGCTATGGTTTCAAAAATCGTGGTAGATATTTGTAAAATATAAATATAACAATTTCCAATCAGCCTGTATATCCATTATTATGATTCTTGAACCGTCACAAGGGAACCAATTCGAGAGAATTTTATTTGGAAATGGTAAATGATAATTGACAATTCCCAATGTTGGGATTTTTTCTTTATTTTTTTTATTCTTTCTCAGTCATTCTGCCATATTATATACATTTGCCCGCGAATTCGTCAACACAGAGTAGTTACGATTTTCATACAAACTTCGACCCCGTAGAGTCTTGTGAGGGTTGATTTTTGAAAAAAAAAATAGCCTATGTCCTTTGTTATTGTCTGGGACGAATTTTTTTCTTTGTTTAAAATTTATAAGAACAGCCTGTGTTTAAACTGTGATCTAGTCATATGCTATGCTATATAAAATCTCATTTAAATCGGTCTAACGGTTTAGCAGTGAAAGAGCAACAGAGATAGAGACTGACGCATTTTTAATATGGGTATCGATTACTGACCTGAAGCGGTATTATAGTTCTGTTCCCGTTCTTAGAAAATGCTTTCTCAGGGTAATGCATAACACTAGAATAGTCATAGGGCACGCCGAAATCCGTCACCGTGTCACTTGTGTATCTCTCAAAGTTATGTTCTGTGCCTAAAAATGTAAAAAAAAATTAACACAGATAATATCGCCTCTGTGATCTAGCGGACTGGAGTGGGACTTGACTTCTTGAAACGTGGGTAGGATTCGATCCGGGTTGGGCAAAAAAAAAGAAAATGTTCTTAGTTTCTATGTGCTTGGCGATAGGCGTGCCGTGCCACCTATCACATTCCACTATATGTTTTTTAATGTTTTTTGTATATTGTATCGCAATTATTCGGGCAGTAGCCAATCGACTTTGATGGGTTTTTTAGAAAGATGATGATTCCGAAGTGGACCGAAGAGGAAGTGGTCTGTTTTATCCTGATCAGACTAGTGGGTAATTCCGAGAAAAGAATTATTAAATCGGGACGTTGTACAAAATGAAATAGTTAAAGTAGGTTTTTGCAGTTTTACTGAGCTTAAAGGTATCCCCATGTCCATATCCCCGAAGACGTAGGCAGAGGCACAACCAGGGCACCCACGATTAGCCGAAGACACTAAATCCCTCAATGTGATAGGTGGCAAGCCTATTGCCAACAGGCACATATCCAATCCCGAGCTAATTTTTTTTATTAGAAAACCAACCCCGGAGACCTTTATTTTTAATAGAAAATTGAAAAACAAATTTTATTTTTGTTGCAAGTGAACCCAGTAAACGAACCCGAGACTTTATAAGCCAAGACCGACACCGGACCGCTATAACACAGAGGCGATCCAAAGAAATATATTTTTTTAAGTACGTTTCGTCACATAGTTTAGCTGGGAACCTTTCAGTTCCTAGGTTAGCCCGTAGACTTGCAAATTAGGCATATTGCCCCGACCACAGTATAGCAACGAACCTATAACATTTGTGGTGCTTATGGGCCACAATTAAATCTTACTATCAGCTATGTACTAGCTATCCATCCCAGCTTCATATGGATGGACAAAAGAATGTATCTTCACGCCTATATCCCCGAAAAGATAGGCAGAGGTACAACCAGGGCACCTACAAGTAGCCGAAGACAATAAGTCTTACACTATGACAGGAGGCAAGCCTATCGCTAACCTGGCACATATCCAACAATATAAGCTATTTTTACGCCCATATCCCCGAGGAGGTAGGCAGAAGCACAACCAAGGCACCCATGACTAGCCGAAGACACTAAGTCCCACAATGTGATAGGCGGCAAGCCTATCGCCAACCGGGCGCATGTTCAATCCCGAGCAACATTTTTTATTAGAAAATTGGAAATACCATATTTTATTTTTCTTGTCCGACCCGGGATTCGAACCAGGGACCTCATGAAGTCAATTCTAACACTTGGACCAGTAGATAGGCGACTATCCAACCCCGGCAAAATTGGTTTTATTATAAAATTGAAAAATACTTTTTTTGTTGCCCGACCCGGCCTTCGGGTAAAATCCTATAGTATGCAGCATTTCATGCACGATTGTTCCGTGTTTGAAGCAACGTTCCGC
>NJDD01004377.1:66458-85973 GCA_002245505.1 Calephelis nemesis
AACACTTGGACCAGTAGATAGGCGACTATCCAACCCCGGCAAAATTGGTTTTATTATAAAATTGAAAAATACTTTTTTTGTTGCCCGACCCGGCCTTCGTGAACATCGTGAATTTTAGTCCGACACCGGAGCGCTAGACCACAGTGGTGATAGTAAAAATGTTCATATTTAATAAATACAAAGAATTACCTTCTCTTATATTCTCCCAGATAATCTCAACGAAGTCGTCTCTGTCGTAAGTACTTTGCATGTGATAAAATCCTATAGTATGCAGCATTTCATGCACGATTGTTCCGTGTTTGAAGCAACGTTCCGCTAAATTCAAAACCTGACTCATTCCTTCCTCGTCGTCAGCAGTAGCCAGGCCAACGTTAGAATAACAACCACCTTTTGAACCCTTGTAACAAATTAGACACAGTATTTAATACTAAATACAAATTATCAGATTTTTGAATAAAACAAATCAAATTATAAGGAAGAATTTCAATTATGTCTCTCAATTCGTTCAGTTTTTTCAACTAGTGGTCGCCAGTTGGACGAAATTCGACCACATTAAATTTTTATATCTTGTTGATAAGAACGCCATCTTCTTTTTCTCCAAGACCAACTATATTGTTTCCAAACTTTTTAGTGCGCCATCTGTAATCTTTTATCGTTATCATCAATATATTTGTTTGTGTGTGTCAAATGTATGGTAGTGTGGGTAATGTTTTAATTATTTATTTAATGTACTTTATAAGAATTTTTATTGAAAAATTTTAGCGTTCATCACTTTTACACATAAACTATATATGTGTTCCTAATTTTATGCTCCTGCGCCCGCGCAATTTTCGTAAAAAGGGGCCCAAAGTTTCAGCATCACGTATTAATATATAGATTATCCAAAGGACGGTGGATACTTGACGGTGAATTTTAGAGCGACAATAATACATAAGGCGGTGGATCTGTACCCGGGCAACTAGCTGCACTGTGCACAACACAAACTATCTACTAACATGATAAATTATTTTATGTATCCTAGTAAAGACATATCCTAAGAGATACAACTAGTTAAGTCATAAGAAATATAGTTTCTTTTCTGGGTATTTGCTATGAGTTAAAATTACAATGAAAGTAAAATTACAATTTTAGTCAGAACAGTTCCAAAAATAGCATTATAACAGACATATAGGTAAGGTGGTGAATCTCTACCCGGGCAAGTTGGTGCACAGCACTCTACTACCAGATATCTTGTTGGTAATAGCTGCCACTAAAGGAGACAGATAGTCTATTCCACACAAGGGACTCGGACAAGCCAAGGAATAAAGTATCTTCGCGCCCATATCCCCGAAGAGGTAGGCAGAGGCACAACCAGGGCACCCACGACTAGCCGTGATGCAAACACATTTCCAGCAAAAGTGTTACTACTGATACAAATATTGTGTTATGCTTGGATATGTTTATGCATTAAACCTAATAATACAATTTGTATGACAAAATCAATCTCCAAAACCTGTAAATAGTAAAAGCTTTTATTACAATGGTAAAATGGATTCAAGTTCAATTTGAAATTAGTTCATGGACGCAACTTTTTATACTTAGTGATTTCTATTCTAGCCTCTAAAATTATACCATAACCCGGTTAGTTATTTATCTAAGTTGTGAAAAGTTTTTTTGCATCTAAAATTACGATTGCCAAACATTAAGACATGAAAACCTAACGCTTTAATTGATTATTGTTCTTGCCATTTGATGAAACTTTATTTTAAAACTGATTAAATAAAGTCAATTTTAGTTTTGACACACAATCAGTTTCACTTTTACATCACGGTGTATTGTGGAAAAGTACAAGTGTTATTTAAAAAGTGTGTAACAATAAAACTTCACCAAGTGCCGACGATAAAAAGTACCGACGCGACGTCTCATGTGACCATATTATCAATAGTAAGTATATTTTATATTCAATCCTAACAGAACAGTTACTCTCTGTATGGTCTTTACTCGCATGCTTATAATCAGACACGCCTCGATTTCAAATAGAGACTTAAAGCACGTAACCCCCTTACGAAAGGAGTCCACTTCATTCACTTAGTTTCGTTACCTCAATCGAAGTCAATTGCCAGATCCAATTAAATAAAACGATGCATTATACAATATCTAAAGGTGTTTTATAAACAATGGACGAAATATGAAGAAATCGTCACACGCCGCTGACATTTTGTAGCTAAGTGTAATCGAAAAAAATATCCGATTGTTTTAGAATAAGCAACGTATAACAAAAGGTAAAGAAACATCACTTTTATATATTTAAATATTTGGCAACTTACATTAGCCTCTAAAATACATTTTAATATCGTAGAAAGAACGAAGATATATTAAATATCAGACATACCTAGGCGTTTACATAGACGCATGAAGTCATAAAACCCATGTGGAACCGAGATATGTACCATACTTCTCACCTATCAACATATAGTAACTCTTCCGAGATGAAATGACATTTAAGCATGAGTGACAGTTTTTAAAAGAGCATTCGCAACACCAAGAGTAGCACAGATGCGTTGCCGAACTTCAAGGTAGTGCCTACCCCTTTTGAAATACCGCCCTTGGATTCCACATAGCTGTGGTGGGGGGTAAGATATGCGGTAGTAGACCACCACGTTGACGTTGGGCATTATAGCTTAGGCTCTGACGCGATGTCCGAACGTGAAGGTCAGTGGAAGGAGTGTAAGTTAAACAACTCTTCAGAAAGTCCCCCATGATATATGCGGAAGGAAAACACTGAGAGACTTCAACATTTCTACAATGCCAAAGTGGTCTTTTAAGCTAAACTAAGGAGTTAATCTTTTAGCCACTTTGAGAGCCACGGCTCAAAGTTGAGGACATTTCTCCATTCTAGGTCGAATTTGTGATTTTGCATAGTTTTAAGCGATGGGTCGGCGGTAAATACCGTCTCGCCTTACTGAGCACACCTCGCTTTTTAGAAATTATTTTAGTCTTCTCTTCAAGGCGATTAGTAAATTGCACATTAGTCGAAATGTTAACGCTGACCACGCCAATGGACTGTTAGTTTGGAGAAACTCTCTCAAATTGAGGAAGTACAACAAACTTGTGTTTGTGAGAACTTGTGTTTTCGGATAAAAGTTTCTAGATTTCATATTATACTAAATGTTCCGGCCAACTTCGTTCCACCCCTTTTAGGTTGTATGGTAAAAATTAAAATGTTTTCTACGTCTTTAATTTACACAATCGGTCGAAATAAAAAGTATCATTCATCCTTCTCCTGGTTCGTTGTTACCTCTCCTCAATAATTTCTAGCCAAATCAGTTTCTTACCCGTTTTTGAGTAATAAATAGTGTAAGTTCTAACACGACTTTTTTATACATACATACAACTATACTATCTATACAAACAAATAAAATAAGAGTGTCTGTCTGTAATATTAAAATATGCTCTTTGTACTATACGCATATGAATTTAGATTCGGTACCGGGTACACATACCAATATAGCATTGTTTACAAATTTTGCTTGTCTTTCTGTTTGTTTCAGCTAATCTCTGAGGCGACTAGGGCAATGTTGATCGGCAGGTAGCTAATGTAACTCAGGTTACTTTCACTTAGAAAAAATGAAAAAAAAATACTAAATAACTTTTTTGTTATGTTCCATGAGGACAAAGTCACGGACACAGCTAGTAAAGAAATAGATATACCCCTTTATATAGAAACCAGCGACCCACCCGGCTTCGCACGGGTATAAATAAACATATAAACCTTTCTCTTCAATCACATCATCTATTAAAAAACCGCATCAAAATCCGATACGTAAAGATTTTAGCATACATAGGGACAGAGGAAGCGACTTTGTTTTATACTATGTAGTGATGAACTAAATTTAGTTACCTGTATTATGACTGCGTGTTCATCACCTTCTCTTACCCGGAACTGTATACATGAGTTGTTACTTATATCCTCCATACCGGCTTCTATCATTCGCGTTTGTTCTTCATCTGTAAAGGTATTATATGATACATCTCTATTTTATATCGACGGTAATAAAGAATATACTAGAAAGAAAAGAATTATAGTGAAGTTTTTGATTTGAATTGAATTAAAAAATCGTTTATTTTACCTAAACTATACTAAGGGTAGGCACTTATGACGCGTCTATATAATTCTAAAATCTACCACCGGGTCAGAACGCGGCATTGGATATCTCTTTTTTTCTTTTTAAAACAATTATAGTTATAACAGACTACCCGACCGACCAACTTCGTGTCGCTAGATATTAACAAATACTAAAATTTTGTATGGACTAAAAAGCATTGGTTTTCCAAGTTCTCTGCAAATTTCCCGTTTTTGTTTTCGTAAGAACCTACTCAAAATTGGTCCATTCGTTCAGTCGTAATGCAATGAACACGTGAAATACAGATTCATAAATGCCGATCCGACGAACTTCGTATCGCTCTACATTAATAGCTACTAAAAGTTTGTATAGACAAAAATAAAGTGCAGTTTTTCCCAATCTCTCTAAAATTTTAAACCCCTCCTGAAAAAAACCAATACAAAAACAAATATTAGTATAATTGGTCCATCGAAAGGCTTCCTCTTAGGTGATACTGGCGTAAAGACACTTTTTACAAATTATATACCTAACATTTTTCCTATGAGGTAGGTAGTAGGTATGTAAATAAAGGTGGATAGCCACCGCTTTATCTTCTCCTAACGCTAATGAGTCCTCTCAGCGTTTGCTATTATCGTGTTCCATTTTTACAATTACAGCAGACGGTAAACTCATTCCAGTGTCAGAATCAAAACAAAGAAACGAGAGAAGTAGGAAGGAAGACATGTTTTTTCCGCCACAAGCTAGCAGAGTAATCAAGGTACATAACCCGATAAAAAATATTAGGCTGTTACTAAGGTAAGAAAGTGAAGTACCTAAAGTATATTCATGCCCATGTCCTAGAAGAGATATGCAGAGATAAAACCAGGGCACTGACAACTACCCGAAGACCCACAATGTGATATGTGGTTATATAGTCAAGTCATATCCAATCCCGGGCAACGTTGTTTTTTTTTATAAAACTAGCTGTTTAACAAAAGTTTGTCGACACTTCGTTCCACCCGTTCAGTATGTATGGGAGAAATTTAAATGATGTTTCTTCTAGTTGCTTCGCAGTTGAACGGGAACAAAAGTATCCAATGTCCGTTTCCTGGTTCTAAGCTACCCTCCTATCAATTTTAAATCAAATCGGTTCAGTCGTTTTTGAGTTATAAATAGTGTAACTAACACTACTCTCTTTTATATAGGTATGTAGATTGAAAAAACACAATTTCTTTTTATTGCCCGACCCAGTCATTGAACCCGGGACCTCACAGAGTCAAGTCCTACAACGGACCACTAGACCGCAGAGGCGATACTAAAGATGTTTTCCCCTAGTTGGTCCGGGCTCCTTAGTAGAACAAACCATCTGCCTTCCTGCCAGGCAGCTCGTAAAAGGCGAGCATAGGCTTACCGTCACTAACACCGTGACATCTAACTAGGATCTAAAGTTTCGCAGCGACTAGACCGGATTGGTACCAACGCCTTACCTATTCCTGCCGCCTTAACGTCGTGACGTTTGGAAGGTAAGGTAGCCGGAAAACTTACTTTTGCTCTAGGCCTAACATCCCGGCCTCAGGTTGGCAACGCACCATTACCATCTTTGGTGTCTCTAGGCGGCGTGAATTTCTTACCATCCGAAATTTCGTTTGCTTGTTTGCCTTCCAATATCATTAAAAAAAAAGTTCAAACCAAAATCATCTTCAACAATGTGGTACACCACAGTACGGTTGGGCCAGCGTTTGGCCCCCCCTCTGAGTCCATTTCGCTCCACCATGGCATATTCTATTGCCTGAGTTTGAGCAGTTGTCAATACCATATCACCTTCAAAGTAGTTGCCCAACTCCTCATCAGTGGAATCTGCAAGATATCAAACGCTTTCAAAGTAATTATTCTGTAATACAAGTTACCGACTTTTATCCATTACATCTGTAATTGGCTGTTTGTTGCTATAATGAAAATGGGGAAATAACCGATCGAATACGAAATGCAATGAAAACAGCAGGTGTTTTAAAACTAGTGATATTATTGAAGTGAAAACTTCTTTAGCGGCGTTGCGCACTTTTTTGGAATGGGTAAAACTTCTAAATTCGCTTCAGGACATGTAACCTGAAATCTCGTAAGACGAAAATTTGTAAGACGACGCAGGGCGTTTGGCGAATAAAACGGCGCAGGGCGTTTGCGCAAATGTTCGTGTTGTCATGTTTGTGTACCATAGCGAAATAAATGAATATTGTATTCTACCACATAAATGATAATACTTTCATACTGAAATTTAAAGCAATTTGTACAAAATTATTCCCTAACCATTCCAAATTTATTTATATTATTTTATAAAATTTACCGGCTACCTTACCCTGCGAACAGGAACACCTCAAGCATTGACGTTATGGCGACAGGAATAAGTAAGGCGGTAGAACCAATCCGTGCGAGTACCTACTCTCTACCGCCTAATAGGATGCCACGTAGTTAGTAACGGTAAGCCTATGCTCGCCTTTTATGAGCTGCCTGGTAGGAAGGCAGATGGCCTATTCTGCTAAGGCTTGGGTGTAAATACCTACAATTTTGGCCAAATTGTTTTTTTTTCTTCTGACCCAAGATCCCACAACTAAATTGGTAACACCGGCGTTATCTTGATTATATAATTATGTACGTATATTTGTTTTAAGCGCATTTTTTTAATTACTTATTGACTAATAAAATAAGAATTTTCGAACAAAAAAAAATCAGGAATATTTCGAATTGAAGCCCTATTGACCTAAGGCACTTTAGGGTTATTTTTTTAAATTTCGACGGAAAAAGAAGGCTGTTACTAGTTTAACCTTTCTCTTTGTGTGGCATTAACTTTTGAACGGCTGGGCCGATTTCGATGATGATTTTTTTTGTTGTGACTTAAATTGATCGAGATGTTTTGTAGCTACATTACATATAGTTATTTTGGGGAGGTTATTAATAATTTTTAATTTTAGGATTGTGTACATTCTAACGTATTTACGTCAATTACAAATCAACCTGTATGTTATCCAACGACTCTATTCTTGTAGAGATTTTTTATCGTCCTCTAGTTAAGTAACAAATGTTATTAACAATATATATTTTACAATTAAATACCGGTTACAAGTTTTATTGATTTATGACTTATTGATGACATTTATTTTATCTGACTTTTACTTTTCATTGTAACAGTCATATCTCGCACACATTTTAAATAAATCGTTAAATATGATTGTATAAGGCAATAATCATAAGAAAAGTCATTATGAGTTAATGTCTCTATTGCATAGTAGGTAAAAAGATTTACTTTTGTTATTAAACGTTGATTTTTAACCCTCTTCAAAAAAGGGGGGCAGGTTACACATAATAAACTACTATGTTTCTTAGTATATTAATCGATTTCTCCGTTATTTCTGAACCGATAATGATACACACATGATAATGCTTCAGACACACACACACACAACACACGCACGCACGCACGCACGCACACTTACGCACACTGTAACGGCCTCATTATTCGCTTCCATGTTACGGGGTAGGTTAGCCGAAAAACTTACTTAATTAGGACTTAGCAGTATTAAGAGCCTGAAGCAGACATCGACACCAATAACATACTTTGTACCTCTATTTTAAACGCATTAAATCTGCAAAAGTTCGACCGAATAATTTGGTCATCTAGTTACAAAGAAATTAATCCTCGATTTACCTGGGACTCCATAATCAGAGCCAGGCTTGGGTCATAATGGAGTTGGCTGCCTGAGGTCCCGGTTTCGAATTGTGGGTCGGGCAACGTTAAAGGAAATTGTGTTTTTCCAGTTTTCTAATAAAAAACGTTGCTCGGGATTGGATATGTGCCTTGGTGATAGGATTGCCACCTATAACATTTTGGGACTTAATGTCTCCGGCTAGTCGTGGGTGCCCCGGTTTACCTCTGCCAACCGGATATAGGCGAAGACAATTTTGTCATATTTATTAGGTAAATAATATTGGTTAAATAAGCAAAACCAGGAAACTAATATCTAAGTTTTTATGTAGGTAAAAAGTATATCTATAAGAACTAAGTATTAATTATATATGGACACTACTGTCCGTAGTGTGTTATAAAAAATGACAATTGTGTTGTAAGTTACATTAGTTACTAGCAGACCCGGCGAACTTCATCCTACTAACAGTTTCTATGGATAAGACATGTTGTCCGTATTCCCTGCTTTTCCCATTTTCCCGGTTTACCTTTTCATAAGAACCTTCTCTTGACAACGTCAAAGACAACAAAAAATAATTAGCGAAATTGGTCCATCCGTTCCGGCGTGATGCGATGATCACACGAAATAGGCACGAAATAGAAAATTCATTTTTTATATACCTATATATTATATATAAGAGTATTTTCACGCCCATATCCTAAAGCATTCCGTAGGCAGAGGCACAACCAGGGCACATACGACTAGCTGACTAGCGTCTAGCACAATGTGATAGGTAGCAAGCTTATCGACACCCGGGCCTATAGGCTATATACTATTCCGGGTCACATTATTTTTATTAGAAAATTGAAAATATACATTTACGATTTTTTTTGTTGCCCGACCCCGGTGATCGAACCCTGGAGCTCAAGTCAGACGCTAGACCGCTAGACCAGAGGCGATTATATAGATTATTTAAGTACAATTAAAATATTTAAAAAGGGATTACCATCAGAGTCATAAAGAATAGTATCTTCAAAGTTGAAACCAAATCTTTCATCGACGGGCGCGGTGGAAGTTATTTCCAACAACGCCAGTAAAACAACATAAACTTTCATGGTGTTCGAACAAACGGGCAAAATCTATTTCACACTGAACAATTGGGTATTTGTAGCTTCTTTAAATAAGATGTATTATCTATCACCTAATTAGACAAGTGCCACTCGTGCTGTGAAATTAACTGATAAAAAACCACTTTGCTTCACTCAATATATGAGACTGAAGTAAATCCAGCTGTGAGCACAGTAATTAAGTGTACAGGGCCGATAAGACCTTGAGATACGGGTTAGAGGATATTTCACCCGTAGGTGCATCATGAGGCCACTTAAATGGAATATGGACGTAAATATAGGTAAATGATGATATAGATAGGGGCCTGATTAAGAATTCTAAACCCGTAGATCTCAAGTAAATTATTCTGTAGGAAGTGTAGATGTCAATGTTTCCGTTGGCATGCCTGCTAATTTATCTGTGAAGTGCAGCAAGTGGTTTCGTTCGCTATAAAAAAGTATCTTCACGCCCATACCTAAGAAAGGGTAGGCAGAGGTACAACCAGAACACTCACGACTAGCCAAAGACACTAAGTCCCACAATGTGATAGGTATCAAGCCTATAGCCAACTTGACACATTTCCAATATCAGGCAACGTTATTTTTATTAGAACATTGAAGATATAGATATTTCCTATTTTGTTTTTGTTTCGCTACCCGGTAATCAAACCCAGGACCTCAAGAAGTCAAGTCCGACGCCGGACCGCTAGAGCAGAGAGCTTTCGCTATAATTTTTAATATCCCATTTTATTTCCATAACAATAGCCCTCCTGATGCTACGTTTGTTTAAAAGAAAGAATTGGACATCTAAGGAGTCCTTGAGTCATGGTAAATGTTGTGGTTACTACCTAAAGGCTATGTGGTGGAACCCCAAAAGTAACACTTATTCGGGCATTTGAAAATAGGTATATATTTTTCAACTCACCTGACGGAAAGTAAATAAGGGATCGAAATCGGAAACAATATATATAGAAGTCTATTCTCGCCCATGGTAAATAGTCCTACCTGCTAATTTCGCAAAGTACCGCCAGAATTAGAAAAATAAAATCATTTCATTTCTTGAGACGCGATATGGCAACTTGGCTAACTTTAAGGAAATCTTTTCCATACCACAGACCATTTGTAACGTTATTTTTTAATGAATTTAGCGCCTACTATAACCGGAAGATATTTTCGTTTTATTTAGATTGACAAAGTTTGGAAAAAATCGGTGGTTATATTATGTCTTACTCCTTTATTTATGTTTAATTTAATTATGTTAATCGAATTCTGCATCATTTCTGTATCGACTTCGAAAATTCTTTTTTTTTTATTTGAAAAAAACGTATTACCTAGGTGGCCTCACTGCCACCGAATTTGAATCTGATGATGGAATCCCAGGAAAATGGAAGAAAACACTTAATCTTTGTATATTGATGGCTTACTTTACTTTAGCTGCGCTTAAGTTTTTCATGTTTTAACAAATTACTCTAACCAAAATGTAAGCAATCGACTTAATTAGTAATGTACTTTTTAAAAAGAAGTACGCCCGTCTACAAACGGTGCCTTACATTAGTATCATAAATGTTCAACGCCCATGTTGATACAATTATGTTTCACCCAAACGAGCATCAACACAGTTCGAAGGTCGCGTGACAGGAGCCTTTACAGCGCGAAACTTCAAGTTTATTATACATTCATAGAATACTTTCTTATAAATCACTTTGCCTATAAAGAAACCAAATCAAAATCCGTTATGTAGTTTTAATGAAGTAAGCAAAAATAAAGACAAACAGCGCAAAGTGACTGTTTTATACCATGTAGTGACAAATAAACGTTTCCAGATTACACAAACCGATCTAAGCAGAAAGTCATCTTATTACATGCTTGTGTTATGGTATTATTTAACGATGTTGATACATAGATTTTTTTTATGATATTGGAAGGCAAACAAGCATACGGATTTCCTGATGGTAAGAAATTACGTCGCCTAGAGAAACCAAAGGTGGTAATGGTGCGTTGCCAACCTGAGGCCGGGATGTTAGGCCTCGAGCAAAAGTAAGTATACCGGCTACCTTACCTTTAAAACCGGAACACGTCATGACGTTATGGCGGCAGGAATAGGTAAGGCGGTAGTACCAGTCCGGGCGAGTCGCTCCGAAACTCTACCACCTAGTCAGATGTCACGGTGAAGTAAGTAAGGCGAGCATAGTGTTACTGTCACTACGGTAAGCCTATGCTCGCCTTTTACGAGCTGCCTGGCAGGAAGGCAGATGGTCTATTCTGCAAACTCAGATCCAAAATACGGACATTCATGTTCTTCACACCTCACGTCAAACAGAACTTTGCAAAATAATCAGAGGAATTAAGGGAATAAGCTTTCTCCTCAACAAAGAAACTATTTAACATCAAAGCAACAAGGCGGGCAATTAACGTCATATTTGGTTATCGTCTTATTTAACGTAAGTCTTGAAATTCTTATGATAAAAAGAGACTCATAACATCTGTATACTCGTACTGTATGACCAGGAAACGCGCAATTCTCGCTTCGTTAATGATTGCTTTGCTTTTTGCTTGCTTTATGCGTCGCGGTCCCGTAGGTGTGAAAGGCACCATTTATACACCATGACAACGTCCGCGCGCGAAAAAACGCAGGCGCTTCGCAGTCGCTTTATTCCCATAGGTTTGCAAAGGTTTCTAATCGGGCACTGCTCAGAAGCCAAGCTACTTCTTTTACGATACAGGATAACTACAAAGAAAACGCCATATCAATATGTAAATAACGTGCTATATTTATATTACAAAATAATTACAAAAAAAATTGACACACAAAATATAACTGTACAATAGCATGCAATTCAGATATAATTGTTATAACTAATTAAGGATAATGTACAAATAAACATGTAATTAATACATAAGATACTAAAGTAAACATAACAGGACTGTATAAAACAATTGCATTAAACCATAAAATTATATAAAAATCCATTTCATACATTATGGCATTGCTTATAACATAATACTGAACTTGCTAATACAACAAACAATGTACGTTGTTATTCGTTAATATACTAAGGCCGTCTTGTAACATCGCTGCGATAAGCATAGCGGTAAATGTAATAAAATCATGGCATCACCGTAATATTCAAACGAACTTACCTTTTGAAGTTCGACTTGAATTAATTATCATCGAAAAAACTTAGAAATCAAAACTAAGACGCGTTTTAATAATATCCAAGACGAGAGTCACATGTAACGCAGATGGTGGTAAAAAAATATTTATTTTTATATAAATCAAGAAACTGTGCAGCTCGGAACATACGAAACTCCAAAGGTACGCTTATGCGCTGTGCAATATTTTTCGTCCTATTGAGTAGATATTTTGCAACTCGATTGGTTAACTATACTATTTTGTAAATTATAATAACTTTTATTATTTCTTTTGTATTAAAATACACCATATAAGGAATATCAATTTAATGCTATTACGAATAAATAAAAATATATTTAAAATGAAGGGTTGCCTTCTGAAAAAGTATGCTAATAAGATAGTTTAGAAGTAATTTAACTTGGATACTATTGTGGATGGAAAAATCTGTCTACTTAGAATAATTTAACTTTGAAGATTACTTTCATCATGGTGCGGATATGAAAATATCGTATATAATTAATAAAACAACTATTTGCACCATTTTATTTTGAGTTTGGATATTTTTTTTTTATATTTATGTTGAGTAAGGCCTTTCACCACATTGTATGGTTCATGGACTAAATTAAATAGCTGTTAAGTGTATTCATTTGTTTCAAGAAGCTTCTACATTTTAATTCCATCTATCATATATGTTTTTACTGAGAATTTTTGCATTCATTTATTTCAAATTTAACACTATGCTCACCGCCGCATATTCCAAAGACATTTCATAATTTCAATAAATATGGACATTACAAACAAAATGTAAATATTTTACTCAATCGTCTAATAAACTCGACACTAACCTGTTACTTTATAATAAACAAATATATTGTATCTAATTTACACATCAATTATATTATACTGTAAATCAATTAATTTAGGCAGTCTTCAATATTCAATCAATAATATACCGTTACAAAATTACACGATACCTTAAGGAGTATACACACGGCGACACTTGTAAAACTTGGATCAAATGTCATATTAACTTACAAATGCAATGACAATGCATATGCGCACTGCATACATGTTGCGCATGCGCATGCTCAATTTGTATACGGACGTAACATCGCTGTTTTATCGCCGTGTATATAATCCACTAAATAAATACGTCACCTAAATGACAACAAAAATGGTAACATATCTACCAACTTAACTACCAATAAAATTATTTATACAAATTACAATATCAGCACATCTTTTGCAATAAGCACTGTAAATCATTCTAAATATTGGTCTAGTTTATTGCAGGGACGCTATCCCCATTTAAATATAAACGAACTAAAAGGGTAAGGACTGATGATTGTTAAACTACTGGTCGTTTAATACATTATTGCCGAGTACTTACCGTCTTTAAAATAATGTTGTAATCCCAAACATGGACTCGAAGATATGTTTTCATACTTTGAAAAAAAAGTCATGCCACAAAAATTATAAAACCTAAAACAAAAAATGTGGTATGTAGATGTAATGTTAAAAATTGCGTGTTTAACATTCAGCAGCCCTTAACCCGATATACAGATCTTTGCAAATACATTATATTACCAACTACAACGAGAAATGTAATAAAGTCGTCGTTTTGTCATAAAATATTGTGACATACCTTAACAATAGTGTACAATTACTAGAAAAGGCGCGTAAAACTTGTACTCGTCGAATTACTCTCATTCAGGATTTTTTCACGTTATGTCACAATATATTACGAAGGCCGTTTCAGAGTAGTTAAGGTCACAGCACACCATGCTGGTTTAATTGAATTTTATTTTATTTGCCTTCCAAATTCGACACGCTAATCGATTTTTAAAAAATCCTGTTACCTATTTTTATAATCAATTCCATGTTCATAGTCTAAAGGTAATGCTTATTTTTTTATGTCTAAGTGGACAAGATGTATAATTAATTGACGCATATTCACCTCGTTGTTAGTTTCGTTTACATATTGTTAAACCGACTTTAAACTGTAAACTGTGAAACCCATTTTAAATACTTTAATTATAAAACGACAGTATGCTGTCAACCATTGGACGATGCGTCGTCTAAAAAATAGGTTAAACAAAATAATCCACTACTATTTTTTTATTACAAATGTATTAATTGTATGTTATAGGATTAAAATACACGTTACAATGCTTCACTTTTTGTTGAATTAAAAACAAGTTGGACACAACGTGGTGGACTATGACCTTAACATTATTTTCTTGAACTAATTGCTGACAGTTTTCTTCGCAATTATAAACGTTTGTTGTTATTATTCGAATCAATCTGAAACTAGCCTTATGTCTAACGAGAATTTGAAAGCTACAATGGACAATGAAATAAGGTTATATGTTTGCTAATACTCAAACCTACTTCAGCGGTTATATTGGGGTTTACGTACGCTTATAGCTAACATTCGTCTAATATAATTGTCTATAATGTACAGAGGACGTCAAGAGTTGTAAGCGCCTAGTGAACAGTATCACAAATGTGCAATCATACTACCAATATTCAAAAAAATTATTGCTATTTCACTCACGGCTAATGTCTTAAGGCAAACGAATTGTACATGTACAGTCAGCAACTAAAGTCGGCAAGTTTTGAGAGTTGTCCACAATGATGACATATTGACGTATTCATTAATACCTAATTAAATGCTGACTACACAATATAACTACGAAAATCTTTATTAGATGTATAGCACTTATTTATTCATACACCTATATTAGCGCCTCCAATGCATTTAAAAGCATTCACATAGTAAGAGATAAAATGTCATTATGACGACAGTATAAGTCTAAATCTCAAAATTAGTTCCATAAAACTTGCCCCTCATAGGTGGCAATTATAGGAAAAATATAATTTCTGTTTATCAAAAATAATAATTTATCAAATTTGAATATTCAATAAACACGCGTAAAATATGTTAACCTTACGAAGACGTAAAGAAAGTGAGCACTGTTTACAAATGAGTAATATAGAAATTTTAAAACACTAAAAGATTTCACTGTATCTTCAAAAGCTAAATATTTTAAATGAGACACAGAAATATACTAAACGATAGTAAGAATGGTCATTGGTCCATTAAAAATGTATTACGTGGACTAATAACAAGTTGTTTGTAGCCAAATTATGAGGTCAAACACAAAATAGCGTTGCGTCGGTCTTTAATTCACATTGGTGGTAATTTTGTTAGGCACTTACTAAACTAATTTTAGTTTTCGCTATCTTTTTCCAACGAGAGTAATAGAAAGAGACAGAACACATTTAGTGATGTCAGATAAATTGTACTACAGTACTACAGTCTTTTTAATCTATTCTTCGCTAACCGTTGATTAGAAACGTGACGGTTTGACATGTCTAGATCAATTCAGACATTTCTATACTGTTCCATCGCTTTTCTTTTAGTTTCATTGAAAAAAGATAGCGTACACTTAAAACATATTTGATTGGCGCACAACAGAATTACTAAAAATATAAGGTGATAAATATAAATTCACTAAAAACCTAAAATTACCTACACCGTATTTAATCAAATTTTACCTTTTGTGACATTTTATTATTTGCAATATCGATACGACATTGCAACGTTATATTGTGGCGTGACCTTTAATTATTTTTATCATGATACAATCACATTTTTTTTTTAATTCGATACTGTGAAAGTTTGAAATCGACAATTATGCTTAAATAATATTTAAATGCTGAAAGTTACGACATGTCCGTTGCATCTCTACGATTTTCAGGTTTAGTACGCGTGTAATAGGAATAGCTTATTCATAAGTTAACTTACACCTATATATGCTCGTATAATCGCTATAAGCATATGCTATGCAATCTCCTAAATACGATCAACATTTGGTACTATTTTCCGATTATTAATGTGACATGCAGAAATCATGCATTTGAGATACTAAAAATGTTATATATTTTTTTATTTCTATCGCTCTAAAACACAATAGTAAAATAATAATTCTTTAATAGTATTTTTTCTTGCCCATATATTTTGTATTCGTTTTTGCCGATTGTACATGCGGATTTTATTTTACATTACAAATAATGTCAATTTTAGATGGCTTTTTGATGGCTCCTCGACGAACCCTTGAAAAAAAATTAAAACTTTCATTTTTTTCATTTTACTGATTTATTAGTTTCTTTAATTCATTTATTAATCAACCTAAAAATGTTTTCAAGTATAGACTTCTACACCGAACTAATGTTAAACAGCTGTTCTAAAGAGATAAAAATAAATTAAAATTGATTGGCATTTCGGAAACTGGCTGTCAGTTAAACAATCATTGAAAAAAATATATAATATTTTTATACACTCAAATAATTTTCATTTCTGATGTCTCTCACTGGGATAAGAATATCTAACGTATCGTAATATCAAAGTCACTTTTAAGTAGAACAATTAAGTTACCAATAAGACAAATAAAAATTAATTTATCTATCAATATAACAAATGCAATTGGGATCATTTATTCCCACATTTTTGTAAATGCATTTTTCATAATTTTATAGAGAAATGAGACAGTTATTATTTGGCACACCTTTTTACATCCAACTATATCAAAATAGAAACATTTTTTTAGTTGATTTATAAAATACCGCCTGATACACATATCAAATATTTTGTAACTTGTGGGGTTTTAGAAATCACTGATTCAGTTTGTTCTGCGTATTTATCATTATTCAAATCATATGCCTTGACCCGGTTTTTTTTAATAAAACATCATCACAAATTAAAATTTGTAAATTTTTGATTTGTTATTTTTGTTTAATTAAATTTAATCTATCCGCCAATAAAATTACCTACTTTAAAGCTTTAAAAATTCAGATTCTAAATATCCACAAATTTTAGTAATCTTCTTTTACTAATAAAATTTTAATCAGTGTAACACTAAAGAACATAATATGAACTTCGCGTTATGTTTTTCAAGAGATTCTTAAGTTCAAAATGCTAATTTGAATAATTTGAAAAAAAAAAGAATAAAGGTTCAATTTTTGGTATTTATTGTCACCTATTAACAATTCTAAAAATTCGTCTCATTTCTCAAATAAAAATTATAAATTACACTAACGAGAAACATTTTGATTTTAAATTCTCTAGAAACGACTAATATTATTTTCACGAAAGCCTGACATTTAAAATCCTATCTCACTGTCCTATATATTATCCCTAAGTTACTTAACAGCTTGCCTACTGTCCTTATAGATTCAAAAAAATCCTATTTCGATGTATATTCAAAGTTTAACTTTTAAATTACTTTAAAAAGTTATACTGACACCAATGGCAAATCACAACAACTAGAAGAGTGATAAAATTACATACACCTATGTCTCCATCATTCCCAATGTAAACTAGATGCAAGGTCACATGCTGATATGTAAGATTGTAACACGGGACACTGACTATTGGGATCACTATGGATAATGTTACTAATTGTACGTATTATATAACTTGATCGACTAAAAAAAAGACCAGAAAAGGCGGTATTTCTAACAGTTTCTCTATTACACAGGCCGAGAGAATTGCAACTGATTTCTAACTCTTTATATTTGATCAACTATTTTATGAATACTGACGCTAATCATTTTAATAGGTTTCAAAATTAATAGAAATATAATTTCTAATAGTCGCTATTGAATAAATATTAATAGTAGAACTTTACTTAGATCTTGCGCGTGATCCAAACGCCTTTGTGTAGTTTTTAGACATAACGCAATAAAATAATCTATGCCAAATAAAGGTCACTGCACATAGCACCGTTTGACAGAAAATCGTCAAGATTTTCGGGTTGAAAGTTTAGTCGATATTGTTTGCACAACGCGCAAATACAAATCTGTATGTGCGCGTATGTGTATGTGTACTGATATCCTACCATTTATGTAATAGAGACTCAAGATTTTTCTTGTTTTCACAATACAGTTTTGACTAGGTGTGAGTATATTTTCGTACGCTATGTGCTAGTTCGAAATAATTTTTATTTTTGTAATTTGTGATATACCAAAATTACGCATTCATAGTCACTTAAACTTATAAAAATAAGTTTATTTTCCTTTGATAGCCCACTCGCTAGGTAATTTCCAAACATCGACCCTAACCGTAATATAATATGTAGAAACATAATTAATATGTTAATTCACATCAGTTATTTGAAATTAGCAGTGCACCATACGTTTCAAAATGTGAATACAATAGCATCGCTACTCTTGCTCTACAAAAAACCATTCGAAGAGTAAAACATTCCATCGTACGCAAAAACGCAAATATTTTTTCTCTGAATTATCAGGCATCAATCAGACCGATCACAGTTGAAATCGCACGAATACCAATAAATATACTAACAATAATTAGGCCTTCTTAGGACAGATAATCACATTTTTTTAAACTAAACAATTCCTCGCAGTTTAAACATCACGTTAATATGAATTTGTTTGACTCCGCGGCTTTCTTTGGATTTTTATTTACCTGTAATCAAAGGATATTTTATAATTTTTCAAAAAAGGCTACGTGCTTATATTAGGTACTTACATAGTATAATATATAATAAATGATCTGTGCGAACAGGTTACATGTCATAATACTGTATGTAAACTATATGGGTACGTGTGTATAATGCATGTTACCTGTGCTGATAGGTTGTGTGTATACTTTATGTCATCAGTGCTGACAAATTACGTGTGTATTCTGTATGTCATCTGTGCGGATAAATTACAAGTGTATACTGTATGCCACCCGTACGTATACACTGTCTGTATACTGTATGTCACCTGTAAGATTAGGCTATGTCTGTATACTGTATGTAACCTGTGCGGATAAATTACGTGTGTATACTGTATGTCACCTGTACGTATAGGCTGTCTGTATGCTGTATGTCACCTGTAAGGTTAGGCTATGTTTGTATACTGTATGTCACCTGTGCTGATAAATTGCATGTGTATATTGTATGTCACCTGTGCGGATAAATTACGTGTGTATACTGGATGTCACCTGTAAGGATGGGCTATGTCTGTATACTGTATGTCACCTGTACGTATAGGCTGTCTGTATACTGTAAGTCACCTGTAAGGTTAGGCTATGTCTGTATACTGTATGTAACCTGTGCGGATAAATTGCGTGTGTATACTGTATGTCACCTGAACGTATAGGCTGTCTGTATGCTGTATGTCACCTGTGTTGATAAATTGCATGTGTATATTGTATGTCACCTGTGCGGATAAATTACGTGTGTATACTGGATGTCACCTGTAAGGATGGGCTATGTCTGTATACTGTATGTCACCTGTAAAGATAGGCTATAACTGTATACAGTATATCACCTGTAAGGATAGGCTTTGTCTGTACTGTATGTCACCTGTATGGACATAAAGTATATACACACAGCCTATACGTATATACTGTACGTAACCTGTGCGGGTATATGTGTAGATGTAGGTCACCTGTGGTGTGGCTACGTGGCGGCGGCGGCGGCGGGCGGGGCGGGCGCGGGGGG
>NJDD01004379.1:0-31995 GCA_002245505.1 Calephelis nemesis
TATATATATATATATATATATATGTAATACAAACATAACAGTAAAGATTTACCGTTGGTTTTTCTGCAGGTAATAAGTATGTACTTCATACTCAGATTAATTTAATTAAAGGTGTTTTTTTTTTAATTAGTATCATTCGAAGTCGTGCATTGCTAGATACGATATTTGTTTACGAATTACGATAGTAATAGCAATATTATGGCAACATTGGTCATTGTTTAATGTTTAGTGTTTGTTGTTCGTGAAATAACATTAACTAGTAACAACTTAAAATTTATATTGTAGCATTACTAAGTAATTTGTGTATTTATATTGTAATTGTAGACAATAGACGTTTGTTATTTGTAGTTCCAAAATACAAACTTCAATCAAAATAGACAAGAAACTTAAAGCCAACCATAGAACCAGTACAGACAGTATCAGTCTAGTAGACTTACGTCTGTCTTCTCAAACTAACTTTCAAAAATAATGACTTCAGAAAAGGATCCTCTAGTTAGTGAAAGATCAGGAACTGTGCGTGAGGTCGGAAATCATGCAATATGGAGCTTATCATCCTGTAAGCCAGGTAATACGTCTTTAAATATTCAAGAGTTATTATTGAAACATATCCATTATTATTAATAATAATTAGTTGAGACAGACACTAATTTTACAATTGGAAGCCTCTGGCAGCTTTTAGCTCCAATCAACACAATATACTATTTCGTATCCAGCGGAATAACTCGGACACATTAAAATTTGCTACATTTTTCATAATATTCATCTCAAAAGCGCTGAGTTTTACTTACAAAAAAGTAGTCGTTTTTTATAGTATTGAAAAGGCAAACAAACATTTCTTTATTAAAAGGAAATATGTAAATCACCATTAAATATTGCCATTGCCAACATGAGGCTTTTTCATGGCATTGGAATTTGGAAGGCAAATAAGCAAATTAATTTTGAGATGGCAATGGTGATTCTTATAGTCACTACACATTAGACAATAATGGTGCATAAAAAACTGGTAACTAGGTTGTGTGCAGTAAGTTTACTAAAGGTCTAAACTGTCAAATATAGGATTAACCCTATTTTGAAAAGCTAACTCAAGGGTCAAATATTTAACCCAGGAATGTGCATACAACTCTAAGTATCTTATTCTCTAAATGGGATGCAATAGTGTCAAGTAAAAAATAAAAATTACGACACAACTTAAAGAGAACTGTGTGATGGGAAAGCAGTTAGTCTTTATGCTTTAAACAACCGAATGACCAAAACAAGACATGTAATTGTGTGATTAACTTTATATTTTATACTTGAGTTTTTATTTTCGAACTTCTTCACAACTTAAACTTAATTCAGCTCCTTGCCTGCTCATCAGTGGCTGATATTTTATAATTGACACGCCAGGACTGCACATGTATAATTGTATTTCAAATGTTGTTATTTCGGTCTAATATTAGATAATTAAAAAAAACATATATAATTAAGAAAATTATTAAAATTAAATAAAAGTTTAATGTAAGGTAGGTGGGTAAGGTCTTATAGGTAGTAATTTAAACTCTTTCAAACTTTGAAATTCAAAATATTGAAAATGGGCCATCCTAAGACAGTTCTTCCTAATTTTTAATTAACACCTAAGATTTCCCAGTGGAAATCTTAGGTGCAATTGTTCGAGTCTTCTGTGGAATTGAATGTATATTAAGTCATCAAGTTTCTCGTCATCTGTTTCCATTGATAATATGCAAACCATAAAATAACCTGTGCTAAATCAACTGGCAGAGAATTAAAGTCCCTCTTGGCATAGAAAAGCCCATAGAACAAGGTATATGGACGCAATATAACAGTAGTCAGTCAAAAGTGTGCAAGTAAACTGGCTTTTTAGCAAAAAGCTATCAATTCAAAAACAACAGACCCAAGCCAAAATCATTGATTGTTGTTTTCTTTTAGAAGATAATGAGTGGGTTTAACTGTCATAAATGCAGTGCAGAGATAAATATCCATCACAACAGATTAAAAAACTAAACATCCCCTTCTTAATCCTTCTATCCTGTCATCACAGCATAATTTTGTTTTGTTCTGGAAGATATGTATTTTGTTATTCTAACAATTAAGTATAAAAACCAATTAGGGTGTATTTTAATAAAATTGAATACAAATACTAGGATGTCTTCCCCATTAAAAAAATGGCATCATAACTGTTTTAAATTTGCAGATATATATATCAATTATTAGCTGCTATCATTAAAATAGTTTTAATAATTATCGACTTAATCGGCAATAGAAACTCAGATCATTAATAAGAAACATATATATTTAAATTGCAGTGTACATTCAACTAATTGTTACGCTTTCTTGCATTCACTATAATTTCCATCATTCTTTATTGTTCATCATTGACAAAGAGTTGTATGCTATAAAAAAAATTACAAATAAAATAGCTTAATAATTTTCAGGTTTTGGCATTGATCAATTAAGGGATGATTGCATGGATACTTACTGGCAATCTGATGGTCAATTACCTCATTTGGTTAACATCCAGTTTCAAAGGAAAACAATGGTGTCACATATTTATATATACACTGACTACAAACTAGATGAAAGTTACACTCCAAGCAGAATATCAATAAGAGCTGGAACTCACTTTAATGATTTACAAGAAATTGAAGTTATAGAATTAATAGAACCAAGTGGTAAGTTCTTTTGTTGCTAAATTTTGAAAATAATATTTGCTAATCACAATGTTTGTACCTCAACTGCCATCACTACAATTTGCTTTTCTAATAATGGAGCAGTCCTAAAAGCAATGGCGTCATTGCTATTTATAATTGAATCCCAGTCACAACTCACCGACCCTCCTAAACCGACCCAAAAGAGCAGAATGTTACAAATCAAACTTTATGTTATAATAAAAAAATTTGTGATTGGATCATAATAAATTTTATAAGATCAACTCGGAATTTTGACCCAACTGACCAACCCAAAATAATGATTAAATTGTGAAATGGCAATGAAATTGATGACAGTTTTTGCAGTTTTACTCCTCTTAAAATAATTTGACTGATTTATTTCTTGTTGATATCTTTGTAACCCATGTGCATAACGGTGAAATTCGGCTATACCGCATAATTTTGTCAAGCAGCACTGATTTTCATAATAAAAACTATTTAGGTTCTGCAGAGGCTCTACTACAAATTGATTCTAAACCGACGGTTGCTATTATTTAGGGGTTTGATGTCGTGTCTCATGGAGGTGGACCTGATTGAAGTTAACCCAAATTTCCATATGGCAAATACTTGCAAACATATTATATTTAGTTGTAAGTTGACAATTATTGTGGTAAGCAAATACTCGCAACAACATCAGCTTACTATCAAAACTATTATCCCTACAACTCTTTGTTATATGCTTTTTTGAGATAAAAACAAAGATTTTTAAGTTCTTATAAAAAGACTAAATAAGTTTTATAAAAATAATACATTACACAATTATTTGTGCTTGTCGATTTCGATTCCTTTTTTTTTAATGCTGACGTCGAGATGGTTACTAGCTACATAACATAATGTAAATATTGATGGGCGTTCATTTTAAAAAGAATAAATAAGTTTTCAAAAAAAATTGCGTTTGTCGATTTCGATGCGTTTTTTTTATTTGAATGCTGACGTCGAGATGGTTACTAGCTCCATAACATAAAGTAAATATTGATGGGCGTTCTTTAATTTTAGGATTATATTTTATAAAATAGTTTTTAATTTATTTGCGAAAAACCACTTTGAAACTTGATTGTATATTTTGAAAAATTGTGATTTACACAAAGTTAGTGAAAAATCTTTCTAGTACAAAAGTTTATAAAAATTAGTCAGTCTATCCATTACCATACTTAATTTCAATAGAAACAACAACTCCTAAACAAAGTACCTATTGGCATCAGATCAACATTGAAATAGAGGCTCTGCAGGTCCTAAATCCATTTTTTTTATAAAATTTCAAGCTGATTAACATGACTATGAGGAATGTTGGGTAGCCAAAGAGGTTAAGTGTAAGGGCTTTTACTTGTGTATAAAAATGAAAAAAAATGCTGGCGAAACTGTCAGTCACAGCTGATATGACAGTGATAAATACGCTACTAATCATAGTTTCTTAATCTCAGAAACATCAATTATCTTTTATTCAGTCATTAAGTCAACATTTTAGGTACAAAATTGTGACTTAATGACAGGGCTTGAAATACCGGTACTTTTGAGAACCGGTACTATCGACCTTGGTGCGATACCGGTTCCGAAGATGATACCGGTACTGTTAGTACCGGTATTCGATTTAGTACCGGTACTTATGGTTTAACGGTTTTATACCGGTACTGCTTAAGAAATACCGGTATTCACGTGACGATTTATTACGTAACACGTTAGAGTGAGACACTAGATTGTAATAAAGACAAGTTACTATAAAAAGAATAAAATTGGCAACGTCGCACTCATTTGTAACGGGTTGGAACCTTTATTCAATACCGGTATTTATCGGTATAAATACCGGTATTTGCTCGGTACCGGTATCAGATCGATACCGGTATACGGAGTACCGGTACTCACTTTGGAACCGGTATCCAGGTATCGAAATGGAAAGAACCGCTAAATACCGGTAAAATACCGGTATTTTGGTACCGGTTTCAAGCCCTGCTTAATGATAGATTAAATCTAATTAACATTACTGAGTGTGGCTGCAAAATAAATATTATAATCATTAATTTTGTAAATTTGTACCTGCTTTTTATCAAAACCTCAATAACATAATTTTTTGTAGTTTAATATTTTGAATATGATAATTAATAATAATTCGTTATTTTTAGGATGGGAAATGATACCAATAAAAGACATACATGATAGACCTATCCGAACTTATATGATACAGATAGCAGTATTGAGTAACCATCAAAATGGAAGAGATACACACATGAGACAAATAAAAATACATTCGCCTTGTGAACCAACTTCATTCGACATAAATAAATTTAGAAACTTTTCAACTGTACAATTTCAGCAATATGCAACAATCAGATAAAAAACTATACACAATATTTATTCAGAATCTTCACTTTCTTCACTTGCTTCATCGAGCCATTCAAAGAATTTTACTAAGGACACTTGATTTGCAATTACACTCTCATTTTCCTTTAGATCTTCTTTCCATTCTAATAATGAGTCTTCATCAACAACATCCATTTCATAGAACAAGTGTACTATTTGTCCAGCTTTACCGTCAAGCCACTCATTTTTTATACAACTGTCCTGAAACACAATATTACAATAGTTCATTAGTCAGAATATAATTATTAAATAATTTTCTTTTTCTTTTATTTAAATGTTTAAGTTCTTGCACAAGTTGTGAAGCAAGGCAATCAGGTAAGTAAGGTAAGGTTTTTCTTCATGATATTTGAAGACAAACAAGCCAAAGGATTTCCTTAAGGTAAGAAATTCACGCCGCCAAAGGTGGTAATGGTGTGTTACCAACCTAAGGCCGGGATTTTAGGCCTCGAGGAAAAGAAAGTTTACTGGATATCTTATCCTCCGAACCAATACAAGTCAGCGGCAAGCACTGACGTTATGGCGCCAGGAATAAGCAAGGTGGTGGCACCCATCCGAGAACTCGGCCACCTAATCAGATGTCACGGTGTTAGTAAAGATGAGCCTATGCTCGCCTTTTACGAGCTGCCTGGCAGGAAAGCAGATGGTCTAAACTGTGAGGAACCCAGACCGTGTTGGAGGGGAAAAGGCACTACGCTAGTCTGATTGGTAACTGGCGGAAACAAAGAACTTGCAACAAAAATACTAAAAAAATAATTGTATTCTGTCATCTTTTCGAAAATACAGACCCAAATTTGAATTCAATCGAACTGTCCCCTTATGAATTCATGACGCTATATTGGATAGTGTTGTAAATTTATTGTATGAAAACTTGATCCGATCTGTAGTCTAGCGGTCCCGGTAGCGACTTTCCGTAGAATAGATACGATTTTCAAACAAACTTTCATTCTCCTTATTGTCCTTTGGGGGTTGATTTAAGTATAAGTATGATGAAAAATGTAGCTGATAATTGAATTCGAGTCTTTAGCTAAATGCATTTGTTATATCATGCAATTATAATAACAATGGATACAATTAGATGTTTGCTTACCTCTATAGCTCTTAAACAGTCCATTATGGAAGATTTTGTTTTTATGTAATTCGATAAAACTGGTCTAAAAAACTTCAGAATGTCTTTCACATTATGCAGAACATTTTTGTTGCTAACCAAAGAAGGCAAGCTTAACATAGCTCTAACAACAAAAAAATTCACTTCATGCAACTGAATGTTATAAGCATATCTTGATGAATTAATTTCTAGTATGAGATAGTCACATTTGAGCTTTTCTTCATATCCTCTAGCTAAACTGTCAATAACTTCCTGAAGAAATACTGAAACACAAAACAAAATTGGATTTTGTATATTATATAAATTGAGGTCAATTATCGTGGGCTTCATTTTCAAACCTTGTAACTCCAAAATTTTCGAAATGTTTATTTTAATGTCATCTAGTAAAAAAAATATATTTATCTATCTAGTATAAATATATCATATTTACAACAAACACAAGCATTTATAATATTTTAATGTAAAATTAGTTGTTTGTCTATTTCTTTATTGTTAGTTATTTAATAAAACAGTTTTTTCTACCTCCTGTAAAATTTTACCAAATGGAGATACAGAGTTTGAAAATTAGGCCACGTTATGTAGGTAAGGTTAAGTTGATCAATAGGATGGAAGGTACTAACTTTCCCCGCAAGTTGCTCGAAAAATTAAACAATATTATCTAATAAAATCTAAACAACTATCCTAATCACATGATGAGACTAAATAGTAGGAACTGGCAGCTCTCCTGAGTAACTTATTCTCATGGCCATGGCGACCATGCCAATTAAAGTACTCTTTTACTCCTTGCCTTCCTGGGTGCCATCAAAATGTTCAATAGAGCAATCTCCTGGGAAAAGTCAACAATATACCTAGGGGTTACCCTCGACAGTAACATGTTCGGACCCCACATGTCACAAGTCACAAATAAAGCTAAGTTCGTACTTAACCGCCTTTATTATCTTATTAATAAAAACAGTAAAATGTCTCTTCGTAACACTTTACAAGACATGTGTTAGCACAGTTACGCTAGTATAGCCTTAGCACATACCTACCCGTCCCACCTCAGCTATTAAAAAAAGGTCCAAAATAAGTTTATGTGCACTGCCACTGGTTGCTTGTGGTACGTACGTAAAGAAGACTTACACTGCAATCTTGACTTCTATACAATAGCGCTGCATTTCACAGAGCTATCCGAACGCTACTTTGAAATAACGGCTGCCCACCCAAACCCAGTGTTAGCACCCGCGTGTGACTACCTACCAAAAGGACGGACGTACCCACCAAGACCTCGTCACGTACTATCGGATTTTCCCGATTGCTAACGTGAGCCTCCATCGCAACCCCAAGACAACTAGCACCCGTAACACGACAATACACCGTCGCCTCCGGTCGGCCGGCGCCGAGCGACGAGCCACAACCAGTAACCAGAACTTGGTGCTGCAAGTCGAGGTACGGCTAAGCACTCTGCTCGGCTTGTGGGCCGGTGAAGTTATAAAAACCGCGAGGTTAGTAACATTACATCCATAGAAAAAAAGGCTCCTTGCCTTCCTTGCAAATATACTCGCGAGTCACGTGACGCTTGCTTCCAATTACACGATTATAAACATTTATAGAAATGAAACCATAACAAAACTTACTGTTAGTATCCTCTGGAATAGGGGAATCTGGAATAGAGGAGTCAGCACTGCTATCAGATGAATAGCATGACTCAGTGTCACTCCACTCTTTTTCAAAACCAATAAACTCATCTTGACTGTCGCCTGATGATTCATTTTCCCATTCAGTGCCACTTTCTGAAGTGGTTTTTAATAATGTTTTCTCTGAAAAAAAAACATGACATTAATAAAACCATCTGGCTAACAAATCCAAAAGGAAAATATAGGCCATTGAACTAGTTACTTCTTGTAACTATCAGCTGTTTACAAAAAGTAATTATCCATCAAATTGTGTAAAATTGATTCAGAATGTCATGTATAATTAAGACCGCTTATATACACCGCTGTGTACAAAGTTGACAGGGAAATAAATTGCATTTGAGGTTTTTTTAAATTGCTATGTTGTATACGTTTTGAATGAAAAATTAATAACCTGCCACTGCCTACTGCTGCATCAATTAAAGATATAAACATAGTGACTGTGACATGTAGACGGACAGACAGAGGTGATGAATCTTAACATTCTGTAGTTTGGCCTTTGGCTAAGAAACATGAGGAAACAATATTTACCTATCATAGCATAACTTACTAACAAAAAAATTAATGATATTATTCACAATGGCAGTTTTACAAGTTCACATCTAATTTTAATGAGAGCTTCAGAGAGTATTGCAACACCTCTTTTGTAAATAGGCTTAATGCAAAACTCTATCATGAAGTTAAGAATCAAAAAGCGGGAAATGCTTTCTTTCATTCCTATACAAATATTTTTTAAACATGCATAGTGAAATACATACCATTATCTCCTTTTTCAGAATTATCCAGAATTGCTCCTTTTAACTTACTATTAGCATTTATACACACATTAGAAACAGCAACAACACCTTCTATGCAGGAGTTTTCTTCTATAGTGCAATTATCATCAATAAAACTATTTATTATTGTGCAGTTGTTCTTAATCACAACATTGTTCATTATATGACTTCCTTTAATTGTTATGTTGTCTTCAATACTGCATTTCTTACCAAGAAACGATTTTGTGATGTTGGTATGGTCACCTATGCGAGTATCTGCGCCAATAACAACATCTTCAGTAACAGAACAGGATCTGAAATTTATAAAAAAAGTGTTACAAGGACAAGCGAAAAAGTACCGAAAAAAATATTTTACACATTACAAAAATTAGGATTTCACACTAAGAAAATGTTACCCCACCTACTCAGAGTAGCGCCATCTTGTCTGTAACAGTGATTTCCTATGTAAATGTAACTGTTTTGGTAAAAGGAGCCAGTTTCAATTGACAAAGGATAAGCCCAATTGTGTAGAATATCCCAACTGAAAATAAAAACAATTATTTTAATCCAAAGCCATAACTCCAGTTTACGAAACAATTGAAAATTAAAAAATAATAAAGCATTTCCACTTAAGTTATGTATTATCTACAGTATCTTACCATACAGTTTGATATATTTTCCAATTCGTAATAGCAGCAGCATATTGATTTCCTTTTAATAAAGTGTAGTATAATGAACTTGCTAAAATATCTTCATTTATCAATATACCATGAATAAAATCATCTCTTGTTTGAAAATCAAAATTATCAGCGAAAAGTGGGGGCACTGAAGGAGAACAAAGTGCAATGTTTGCATCAACTAGATTATGATGCAACTTTACTTCTGAATGTTGTAATACACATTCCTAAAAAGTAATAATTTTTATCCATCTCTGTATATATAACCTCTCACAATACCTTGTAATACAAAATTTTTAAAACAAATAGTTTAAGCACTATGAAACTGATAAGACTAACATAATTTCAATATTAGCACTATGTAAGTAATTCAAAAATATAATAAATAATTATTTTAAAACAAAAACAGCAGCACCTGAATAATGAATGAATACACTTTATTATGAACCAAAACTTAAAAATAATACACACTCTTTAACTTGTAATATTTAATTTAGGTGCACAATGGTGGTCTTATCGCTTCCGAGTTCAGAGCAATCTCTGCTAGACAACCTTAACCTGCTTTAAATTAACAATAAAATTGGTTCATCTAGCATAAGTTCCAAAGGTAACATGCAAAAAATCAATCAAAATCAAAAACCTCCTGGTTTTATTACGATGTCAAGTTCCAATGAGTGCTATTGGAAAATTTATTAAATATGAATATGGTCCAATTCATTTGAATATACTTACAAGAGGTAATGTTATAACAGCTTCACTTGATTTTGGTTTGTATTTCTTATGCATTAATACTTTTTTCAAGTTGCCATCAGCACCTAATAGTGTTGAATTATCATGCATCAACAATGGATGTTTCCAAGAAACTTCTTTATACACTAAAGTCATAGCAGCCCCTTTATCTTTTTTACAAATTAATCTATAAATACAAAATACAAGTTTATCAATACAATGTGAAAACTAAAAAAATATTTCACTTAAACAAATACCGCCTTATTCCAAAACAAGGTCTAAAAATAGTACCAAGTTTGGTACCAGGTTTAAAACATGAACTATTAAATACGTTATTACAAAAAGAGGTTTGTCGTAACAAACCTAGACTTTTTGGTCTTGGTTTCAACCTGGTACTAGAGTGTTTTTTTGGGATAAGGCGGATATTATTTACATATCCAGATGAGTGTTTTTGCCTTACAGTTGTGTATGTCCATATAATGTATGAAAATATAAATGTTAGGAGTGTAGGCTAGTTTGGAACATCCCGTTGTTGAAAAACATGCCCCTTGAAAAAGACATGCCCCTGTTTTATACCCTATATATGGCATGCCATGAAAAACAGTGCCCTGGGTGACTTCAGCTTTTTTTTATGATAATGGAAAGCGAACAAGTAGACGGATTTCCTGATGGTAAGAAATTCACGTCGCCTATAGATACCAAAGGTTGTGATGGTGAGTTGGCAACCTGAGGCCGGGATGTTAGACCTCGAGCAAAAGTAAGTTTACCAGCTACCTTACCCTCCAAACTAGAACACGTCACGTTATGGCGGCAGGAATAGGTAAGGCAGACCACTGCCTTACCTATTCCTGCCGCCCTTCCTGGTACCAACCAGTCCGGGTGAGTCGCAGCGAAACTCTACCACCTAGTAATAGCTGATTCAAGCAGACTAAACACATAGAAGCTTTTTGACAGTAGTTTCAGATATGCCTTAATACCTATTTTATTAAATGCCTAAAACTTTTTATCAATAATTTTTTTTTATCAATAAAATTCAAACAAATGTAACAGAAACTTTTTTTTTATGTTATAGGAAGGCAAACAAGCAGACGGATTTCCTGATGGTAAGAAATTCACGCCGCCTAGAGACACCAAAGATGGTAATGGTGCGTTGCCAACCTGAGGTCAGGATGTTAGGCCTCGAGCAAAAGTAAGTTTACCGTCTACCTTACCCTCCGAACCGGAACACGTCATGACGTTATGGCGGCAGGAATAGGTAAGGCAAGTCGCTGCGAAACTCTACCACCTAGTCAGATGTCACGGTGTTAGTGACGATAAGCCTATGCTCGCCTTTTAAGAGCTGCTTGGCAAGAAAGGCAGATGGTCTATTCTGCAAAGGAGCCTGGACCAACACAGGGAAAACTGTTAAAAATTAAAACATTTTTGATTATGTTAGAGTACAAATTAAAATATTTACAAATTTAAATTCACATCTATCTTACTTGTGTTGTTCCAGTAGTGCAGCAAAATTGACATTGGTGATAGTATTAACACCAAGTAAAATAAAATATCCCCGTAATATTCCTGAAGCATCAATTTCTCTCATAACATCTCCCATAGTTTGACATGTGTCTGATGTTATTATCTGTACATCCATTATTACACTCCAAGGCACCTTTTCTTCTTTACAATTTCTAGTGATCACAAAAAATAACATTATTCAGTACTTTTTTTATGTAATTACATACACAAAGTATAATGTTTTAAGCACTCAATTCTCCTGATGATAAAAGAAATCCATGGCCCACAGCTTTTGTAAGTGTTGTTGGTCTAACTACCTTGCGGTCTCAGCCACTTTGGTTTTAGGCCAACTGTGCAAATTTACTGGCTACCCTACTCTCTGGACTGGAACATAACAATGTAAATTTATTGACAGGAATAGTTAAGGCAGTGAATCCTTACCTGGACAAGTTGCAGCATGTTACTGTACCACCAGTGGCCTTGTTAGTGCTGTCTGTCAGATGGTCTATTCTACAAGGGTATCATGAACCAACACGATGAAAACTTATAGCGGAAACGTACCAGTTTTCCGGCCACTACTCCTTTTCGGCCACTTTGCAAATTATTTATAATAATTAGATATACAAGGGACTATTCTATCCTAATTTCGCGCCTTTCGATTGGGACAAATTTCATGCTTTATAATATGCAGGCATGACCTGGTAAGTCTCGAATTGAGCCCTCAGTCACCATATCAAAATTTGGTGTATGGATGTGTGCAAAATTTAGAAAAAAAAAAAAACAAGTAGATTGATTGTCAAAGGTAAGTTTTTAAGTGTTGCTACAGGTTAATTTTTTTTTTTTTTTTATGACATTGGAAAGCAAACAAGCAGACGGATTTCCTGATGGTAAGAAATTTCCGCCGCCTAGAGACACCAAAGGTGGTAATGGTGCGTTGCCAACCAGAGGCCGGGATGTTAGGCCTCGAGCAAAAGTAAGTTTTACCGGCTACCTTACCCTCCGAACCGGAACACGTCATGACGTTATGGCGGCAGGAATAGGTAAGGCGGTGGTACCAATCCGGGTGAGTCGCTGCCAAACTCTACCACCTAGTCAGATGTCACGGTGTTAGTGACGGGAAGCCTATGCTCGCCTTTTACGAGCTGCCTGGCACAGGAAGGCAGATGGTCTATTCTACAAAGGAGCCCGGACCAACTGATTAATGTGGTATGTATATATTTAACATATTATATTTTAAGATTTAATTGCGAAAACTCATCAAGCTATTATAATTTTCGAGTTTTTTGGTGGCCGGTAAACAGGTTAACAATTTACACCAAAATCTAATAAGCGGCCGGGAGGTCGATATCTAGTTTTATTTCCGACCTCTTAATTGTTTCTTTTTGTGGAAACCGTAATATCACTAAAATAGATTCAAACATATTTATGAGCGACAAGATATTTGTAATCAGAGAACCAGATTCCGGCCGCCGATATACATCGTATTTTCAGAGTCAAGGTCCTATACCTTCGAAAATACTTAATATTTACTAGCCGATAACTAGTCAAAGTTATACCTGTTTCCGGCAATAGCAAATAAATTACGGCCGATAACTACTTAGTTAAAATAAAACATATTTCCGACCACAGGAAATAAAAGAGGGCCGATAGCTAATAAAACTCAAGCGAAATGGTCAGGGGTCATTTAATGTTTTTAAATTTTATTTTATAACATACGTAATTTTATTAAATTGTGATTGATTCCCAAAACTTGTATTAGTGTGCTTCATACTTTCGCATTACGATTACATCAAAATTATCATATATTTAAAAGAAATACCCATTATATGATTTGTTTACTTTCATTCTAGTATGAACCTTTGTTCCTATCATATAAGAGTCATTTTTCTATCATAAATTTAGTGGCCGTTAAGGGGTATATTGGTGGCCGATAGCTAGGTCTAAGGGCCGATAACCGGTGTTTTTGCTGTTTTTACGATTAATGTTTATTTGTAAAATATGAGTTAAAGATATGTATGCAAACTTAAGCTTCAATGAAACTACAACATTGCAGCTTGATAAAATATTTTTTTACAAATTGTTAGCATGCAGAATTAAGAAAAAAACATAGGGAGAAGTTACCAAGTCGCTAAAACGGCCGATAACCGGTATGTTTACCCTATTACTTTTAATTTCTATGATTATTCAGTAACTGGCGAGCTCCAAGCAAATAGTGTCAAATCTTTTACACATTTTCAATTTTAGTTAGTATCTGTGCCCACAACTTGGTTCAAAATATTGTTAATATGTGATTTTTTCCACATACCAATAATGAGATAGAAAGTAGCCTATAGCCAACTTTCTCCATGAAAAATATCAATAAATTTGCTGCAGATATTTCAAAGCTTAGCCCAGACTGACAGGAAAAAATCTAAAAACTACAAGATTTAGAGACTTACAGCGCTAAAGAAAACAAGTTATTTTTAAGTCACTGACTATACACTGCCAATTTATTTGTAGTACATAATATGTACATAAACATATACAAACAAGGGCAATGTGTTACCAAAACCAGATTTGATACTATCATATGAGTTCAATAAGACTTACTTTATGTGATCTTTAATCTTTGACACATCTTGGCAACAAAATAAAAACGTTTCTCCAACTCCACCTGCAGATAGTGATTCCAAAACATAATCAATAAGTGGCACACCTGCAACTGGAAGAAGTCCCTAGAAAGCCAACATTGTTTTATTAGATAGTAAGATTATTTTAAAACATATTGAATAGTTCACCTACCATAGGATTGTTTTGATTTAGCGGATTAAAATTGTTGTTAAATAGATCCATAATAACAAGTGCTTGGACAATGTTTTCTTTATCTGTATCCATTTTTGTGTTAAAATAATACAAATGTAATAGAAAATACTATGTATTTATTATTACAGGTTAGAAAATGCTACGAAATTGAAACTTAAAATTAATATGTGACAATTGACACTGATGACACTGACAGTTGTTTTTTTTTGTGTTTGGGTCAAGAACAGTCATTTATGCAACCTGTTGTGATAATGTGTTTGTACATTTTCTATTCATGGCCCTAACTCTATTTTAGTTATTAATATCAGTGATAACAACACGATCTTATTTCAAGAAAACATTTGTCTTGTTTTACGTAACACGTTCTTTTAAAGACTTAACAAATAACATTGCAATCTACAGACGACCGCGACGGTTGGTAAAACAAATATATCGGAGTTATTGTCTATTTTGCCTCAACTTGGACTTTAGGTTTTCTACAAGTTGACCCATTGCCGTTGGTTGTTTTTACTAAGAGGGTTGATGACACCTTTTTTGGGGAGTGTTTTTTTTATTTGTCGTAATAAGATCAACCAATTTGAAGAAACTATTGTAGAACAAGTCAATACTCTTCTACTTATCCTCTATTGAAAGTTAAGAAATTTAGTAAAAAATGTTTTTTTGTTACATAGGTACTCAAATGGATTTTCGCGAATAACTCGAAAAGTAAGTATATTTTTTAAAATATTGTTAAGAACCGAACATAGCTTATAAAAATATTTAAAACAGCGTTTTCAAATGGTTTTTGCGTGAAATGTTTTTTTTTTCAAATATTGGTAAAAACATGTATGCACTTGACAGAAAAACACTAAAAAAGAATGATCAAAATTGGTCGACACAACACCAAACTTAAATCAATAAAGACTCATTTAAGCAAATCTAATTTTTGTTACAAATCGTTTGGACAAAGAAGTTGTTTTTTTTTCTTTGAGCGAAAAAAGTTTACATTTAAAATAACTTAGCTTGTAAACATCTATTTTATTTTGATTAAATTTTACGTTAGCCAACTCATTCATTTTCTCTTTTCTTTAACTAAACCTAAATAGGAATGTTCAACAGTAAATTACAAAAGTTTTGAGGGCCGCTGAAGTCTAAATCTGGCGCTGTCTCCGATTGGAACAAATACAGGATCAGACTAGGTGGTGGATCTCTACACAATAAATTGACCTACAACCGCACCTACCTGCCTGCAAACTTCGGAATAGGATATAAAGTTATAGTTATAGTAGTATAAATTTAGTATAGTAGTATAAATTTATAGTTTTTTACATTTCTTTTCACATACGAAAACTATGAATTTTATTATCAACAGTGCATGAGCCAAGTCGCTAGTAGGTATTTACCGAATAACTTTTTTTGGGCATTATATAATTTTTTTTTTTTCAAAATGTTCCGAATATGTACTTGATAAAAATTTAAATTTAGAATTATGATTACATTTGCTAATTAAAAAAAATATGAAATTAGCTATTTCTCACAAACGAATTCCCTATAGAATTAAATTCTTGCATGTTCCAAAAAGTGTCACGTGACATTTAATCTCTTATTATCCCTTATTATGGAGTATTTAGTGGAAGAAACTCATAAAACTTATATGTTTTATCTGTAGATATGTCATATAAACATATTACCAATGTTATTAACAAGAATAATTTATTATATTTTATTATATAATTAGAAATGGTTAAAATCGAGCGGGCCGTTACGTCACAAGTACATACATGACCGACTTAAATATCGCTAAATTTTATCTAAAACTAGTTAAATGATGTGTAGTGTTTTATAAAATTGTTTATCACTTACCAAAATATAATTTTAACACTTAACTAACACATTTTCACATCACTTTTTGTTTTCAAGTCACTAACCGAGAACATACTCGAAAAAAGCGCAATGGATAAATAAGTCATGCCCACTCAACTCGTTCCGAAAATTTTTTTACCATGTTGACACACTTCAAACTTTTTAATACGACAGGTTGTATAGTCTGCTACACACAAAAAAAAATTTATTTGGATACACGAAGTTTACTTGAACAAACTTGAATTAAGAATGGAGCGCGGCAGACGGCACCCGAAATGGGCTGCGCTAGTCGGGCGAACCTTTTAAGACACCCTTTTTGGGCTGCGAACTGTTGAACGGGTAGTATAAATTTAGTATAGTAGTATAAATTTATAGTTTTTTACATTTCTTTTCACATACGAAAACTATGAATTTTATTATTAACAGTGCATGAGCCAAGTCGCTAGTAGGTATTTACCGAATAACTTTTTTTGGGCATTAAATATATATACCTAAAACTAAATTACAAACATATACTCAACAATACTAAAATGTATCAATGTATCATCCTTGTGTGTGTATCTATACCTAACGGAGAATTTTATCTTTTTTTATGAATAGGTTCGCAACAAAATTCCCAAAAAATAGGAAGCTTTAAGACATAAAGATAGTAACGATGCGTTGACAATCTGGTTCGTAAGCTCCAGCGAAGGCTTGGAACTGGTACTAAAATACCGGTATTTAGCGGTTCTTTCCATTTCGATACCTGGATACCGGTTCCAAAGTGGGTACATACAGGCAACACATACAGGCAATTCGTCTTCCAACTCTACCAACTAGAGTTTTGTTTACGTTTCTGTTTCTAAGGAAATATCGATTTCATTCCAATTAAAATTCCGATTCAACTTTATTGTTGCATTGTAACCTGTAATCGGTTCTTTTTTAAGATATATTGAAAAAGGTTTATAAATTAAAATGATCTACGACTTAGCTCGAGTTGATTACGCAATTTGTGGCATTACTTATCCTGATACTTTAAAAATCTTAACTGGCTCTGAACAAAAAGGACAACAAAAGGTATTTTTTTTGATATGACAGCGAATCTGTATGTGACTTAAAGACACCAGAGACGTTGCGAGTGCGTCTCTGTATTGTGGCCACGTTTACCGGCAACCGTATCCTCCAAATCGAATTATGGCGGTAGGAATAGCTAAGGCGGTAGATCACTACTCGGAACCGGACAAGTTGCATGGTACCTACGTAAGTTGTACTCACGTACTATGCTTGGTAATTCCTAGTTACATTTTCTCTCGCCTCTGACAAGCTGCCTGCCAGGAAGTAAAATAGTCTACACAGTAAACACGGGGGAAAATTTTTGGACTTTAAATATATATTATAGTGTCCCATGTAAAATTAATATAAATTAGAATACACTATTTATAAATTTTATTGAATCAGGCGTTACTTTGCAGAAATCGATTATAACATATGTAAAATAAGCCTTTATTTCGCTAATTCCGCGTAAGCAGTCTAACTGTTGCGACAAGTAGTCCTCCAATCGACACAGAATGGGACAAGCCTAACTAAAGTTCCTACTGCCCACGGATACACTGCTTACCTACGCGGAATTAGCAAAATAAAGGCTTATTTTACATCTGTTATGAGTATAATGGATTTCTGCAAAGTAACGCCTGATTCAATAAAATACATAGGTAAATAGTGTATTCTAATTTTTGTTACCTATGTTAAAATTTATTTTAGTTTGTTGTGGGAGACAAAAATGGAGTCTTGCAATGTTTAACAATTAAAGATGAAGAGCCGATGATTCAATTCAAAACATTACCAGGAAAACCGATCACGTCGATCCAAATTGCTGTAACAATAGGTAAGTGGTTTATATATATGTCGACGCGAAGCCTACAAAATAAACCCTTTTATAACAAAAAGGGAACTAAATATTATTTAAGTAATTGAAAATTGATTATATTGCAAATAATTAATTAACGAGTGTGTATTTTTAGTTTATCGATGTAAAATATTTAAACCAAACATTAATTAATGTTTTGTATGTTGACCCAAGTTAACATCGATAATTTTAATTGATAAATCTTCAAAGCTTAAAATAAAATGTTTCGTTGATTTAATTAGCCTCTCTAAAAATTATAACTAATTTAGAATTAATGTTTGGGTCTTTTAAAAATAGAATTCGAATTATTGTAATTTACCGGAACTGGATAAATTACGAAAAACAGTTTTCAAAGTTTAAATGTTTGTAGCTGCAATAAAATTACTGGAGGTTAAAACTAAGCTTTATAAATGATTTAATTAATTTACGCGTAAAAGATTTAGTCATAAATAATTTATTTGTTGTATTCATAAACTGCGGAAATGAAGGTTTTATGATGATGTTATTTAAAGGAAGTGTATTTAGAAAATTAAATATTAGAATTTAAAATAAAATAATTTGAATTAAAAACCAAATTTTATAAAACATTTAATGAATTTACAAATTATTTAAGGTTTATTCAAAAATTGTATTGAAGTAATCTGAAATTAATTAAAAGTGTATCACGACTTTATGACGTAAGTGTATTTTGAAAAATAAATATTAGAATTTAAAAATAAAATAATCTAAAAGAAAAACTAACGTTTAAAAAACATTTAATGAATTTACAAATTATTTAAGTTCAGTTAAAAATTGTATTAAAGGAATCTGATTTTAATTAAATATGTATCACGACTTCCTAACGTTTATTTCGAAAGAAATGAATGTTGGGGCGACACATTCTCTGGTGGATTTCTGCCGAGGACGGTGGTTAAGCAAAGCAGTAAAAATCCTGTGAGTATTTTTATAAATTTAATATTGTAATATTATAGTCTAGTAGGCTTACAATAAAATTATTGTTAAAACTCCAAAGGCTTTCATTACTTGCAATGAGTGATCCTGGTAGCCAAAGCAGTGACGTCAGCATAGCTGACGGCCCTGCTTTTGAAAAAAAACCCAGTGGGTCGGTTCTCCTCGTTATATATAATTCACTAGCGCAAGATAACGAGTTGATTCGTGCTCCTTTGCAGAATAGACCATCTGCCTTTCTGCCAAGATGCTCGTAAAAGATGAGCATAGGCTTACCGTCACTAAGACCGTGACATCCTACTAGCTGGTAGAGTTTGGCAGCGACTCGCCCTGATTGTACCACTGCCTTATTCCTGCCGCCATAACGTCAGTGCTTGCCGTTGACGTGCTCCGGTTCGGAGGGTTACATCTCGGCCTCAGGTTGGCAACGCACCATTACAGCCTTTGGTGTCTCTAGGCGGCGTGAATTTCTTACCATCAGGAAATCCGTCTACTTGTTTGCCTTCCAATATCATAAAAAAACTAGCAGAACCTATTTAAATTCAGATCCGGCACGAAGGAACAACATATACTACTTATTCCACATAACTAACCAGTAATTTATGTTAAGTTTAATAGCTGTCGCTAGTCCTTATATTTTGATCTGTTTTGACACATTCAATAACTTAGGAAGGGCATGCTTCTCTGGTTCAGTCATGTGCGAAGAATGGCAGATGAAAGATTGACAAAGCAGATACACAATGCGAATGTGGATATATATAGTCACCCGAGGAGAAATAGATTAACTTTCCACAATCAAATCGCTCGGTTATTATCCGAGTGTGGTGTAAAGAGTCTCCGAAAACGTCAAGCTTCTGGAAAGGGTAATGGTAAAGGTTAAGAGGAAGCCAGAAAGGTCTGCAAGGATCGTGATACTCTCTGCCTACATCATAAGGGAATTTGCGTGAAAATATGTTTGACACATTCAGACAGAAAAATCACTAAGCTCATAGAACCATTTATAATCAGCTCATTTTAATAATACTTATTTTTATCGGAGAAAGACAACCTTAAGATATATGGCATAAATAATGTTGCTTAAATAAGTAGACATTTAGCAATAGGGAAGTACCTAGTACTGCTTTAAACGTTCATGGTAGGACACCAGTTCAGATTTTAATAGAGCATATATTGTATTGTCTGTTTATCACTAGTGCAGTTTTGTTTTGTTTTAGGTGACAATACTCATAAAGTATTTGCAGCTTCGGGAAATGAGGTGAAAGGATATACTAGAAGGGGCAAAGTATTCTTGAGCGTAGAGACTTCGGTATCTGAAAATATTACATCCATGTAAGATTTATTCTTTATGAAATTAAAAGAAAAAGCAAAAAGCATTCACATAGTACCTAATACAGCTCTCCGTATGACCTAAAACCGTTAAAACGAGTTATGTAGGTTAAACGAGGGCGAGAAATTAGTCCAATAAAAAATGCACTCCGGGAGTGCCGGCAGAAGTGAAAACTTGAATATTAACGTTGTGTATTTTTGATATTCTGAATGGTTACGGAATATTTTTGCACGAATTGCTTTAATTATCAATATGAAAGTACTATAATGTATGTGGTAGAATACAATATTCATTTATTGTGCTATCGTACAGACAACACGAACATTCGCGCAAGTGCCCTGCGCCGTCTAAACGAAACAGCCGGTACAGGTATACATTTTCGCAAGAGAGGGGGATACTTCCTCTTCTATGCCGCGGCGACTGATTACTCTCCATCCGTCTTACGAATTTTCGATCAGGTCACGTGTGGAAAAGAAAAGGAAAAAGGGAAGTTAAAAAAAATAAGATTTGTGCAGAACATTTATTAAGTAAATCTATTCCTGGCTGTAATATTTTAGTTTGAATAAAGTTAAAATAAACTTATACGACAAAAACAGGACCAAAACGATATAGCCTACAATTTTCTTTGTCTGCCTCTACACATAATCCTTGCTATGCCCTTGGGAATTACTGATGGCAATAATTTGTCTTTTTACGAACAAGATCTCGAGAAAGAGACAGTTAGTCGAGCGTAAGTTAAATCATTAATGGGGCATTAACAATAAGACCACTCATAGTAGAATGCTGTACAACAATTACCCGGGTAAATCACTACCGGGTAATTGTTGTACAGTCACTAGTCTTAGCTATTTCTACCGCCAAATTACTAATAAAAATTATAAACTAGTAGATATATACATGATGTATAAGCAATGTATAAGAAAAATGACTAATATAAACATAATTGACGCAAAGGATGTATACACGAGTTACAGTTAAATGTCCATAAAATCCTATTGGTAAAGATGCTGCGTAAGCTTTGTGTAAAACTAATACATCCTATAATATAAAACATGTGTAATTATTGACTTGTTAAACGTGTGTGTAACATTTTTTTATTACTAAGGCCGATAGTATTTAGCACTTTAGCATTTTACGGCCATGGTTTTACCATGAGGAGAGTTGTGTGTACGTTGCAGCCGATAGAAAACATGAACTGTCTAACGTCTAACCCATTGCTTACCGCACGATAACCGACAATTAATACTACTCTAGGATTACCAAATTTGTATAGATTACGGCAACTAATTATGTTTTCCCAATTTTGTTAGAAATAGCTATGACAATAATGTTTTTTTATAGAATATGTATTTACAGGAGCGTATCTGGCAGTGATCTAATATTATGTAGTGGACGTACCGTCACATTCTACAGGGATCTCAAGGAAATATATTCGTACGCTTGTGAAGATCGTGTGCTGGACATAGTGTCTTTTACCATACCTAATGTGAGTATATTTCACATAAAAGCTTAAATTTGATATTTTTGATTGTCTGCGTTTGTTCAACATTCAAACATTCATATTTTTTAATGAGGAAACACTTGTGATTTTTTTTACATATGGACGTGTAAAATTTTCAGGGTATTGTTCTTACTAAATTATTTCAAAAAAAGAACTAATGAACTAATAGAGCGAACTAGTTCATCCTTGGATTATGAACTAAATTGAGCGCTCTCTGCAGTGACCGGTTAGGCCCAAGCCTAGCTGAGAGAGGCCATATAATAACTTATAAACAATCGTAGTAAACATTAACTAATTTTAATACAATACAATCCAAAAATCGATTAAGATATTTGAATTTGTTATTTTTCCATTACTTGGGATACATTTTGCACAACTTTAAAGAAAAAAATGTGTGTAGCTACAGGTCATTTAAGAAAGAAGCTATTATAACTTATACCCACATAAAACAATCGACGGTAATTTACAAAAAAGAGGTATTAACATTTTTAAATAAACAATGGCTAATTAAATCAATTTTCTAATTAAACCATAATTGTTTTAATTAGAAATACTAAATTACTATACTATACCCGGGACTAGCTGTGCCCAGTTGGTTTTAGGTTTGCCACTTATTTCCCATTGATGGACATAAATTATATCCTATTGTGGGACTAAAATACCTTAAATTGAAAGTACCCTGGGTTCTTCCAACGGTATTCGGCGTGAACATATACCATAACATTTCGTAAGTGAGGTAAATCAAAAGGTATTATGTATGTACGATGCTTGTGGCATTAATTAAGCATTAAGTTTATATTAATGAAAATTTCGTTGACAGAAGCATAAGAGTTAAGTTTATTGTTTATTCTTACAATGTTTTACAGACTACCCGTGTTCGACTTTTGATAATAAACGCTAATAAAAGCGCTATAATTCTGGAGAATGGGCAACAGAAAAGCCGCTTATACATTTCTTCTGGTGCTACTAGATTATTGGCCTCACCAACTCTGCATACCACAGAAGTTTTTACTTTCTACGGTGCAGTGGATGGCTCCATTGGTTTGATGTTTTATGAAGAGTAAGTAAACCTACCGTTTCAACTTTTGCTGGCGTCAAAGTGTCGTCATAACTTACGTTCGCTTTTCCTTTGTTTAACCCTGTGGTCTATCTAGATAACGAATGAATAAATTAACTTTTTATTACATAATCAAATTTACATAAAAAATATGAAAAGATGTACTTATCATATATAATTTGTACTTACTTTTATAAATTCTTATCGCCAAATAAGACGATCTACGTGGTCTAGTTTCCCCGTGTTGGTCCGGGCTCCTTTGCAGAATAGACCTTCTGCCTTCCAACCAGCAGCACGTAAAAGACGAGTAAATGGCATGACATTACTAACACTGAGACTTCCCCCTACACGGTCGAGTTTCGCAAAGACTTGCCCGGTTTTTTTATTGATAGTGGAAGGCAAACAAGCAGACGGATTTCTTGATGGTAAGAAATTCACGCCGCCTAGAGACACCAAAAGTGGTAATGCTGCGTTGCCAACCTGAGGCCGGGATGTTAGACCTAGAGCAAAATTAAGTTTACTGGCTACTTTACCCTCCGAACCGGAACACGTCAACGGCAAGCATTGGACGTTATGGTGGCAGGAATAGGTAAGACGGTGATAATAATCCGGGCGAGTCCCTGCGAAACTCTACCACCTAGTAGGATGTCACGGTGTTAGTGACAGTAAGCCTATGCTCGCCTTTTAGGAGCTGCCCGGCAGGAAGGCAGATGGTCCATTCTGCAAAGGAGCCACACGGGGAAAAATTGGTGACACCGCCTTGCCGTTGCCGCTTGCCGTTGACGTGTTCCGGTTCGGAGCTTAACTTAGCTTACTTTTACTCGAGCTCTAACATCCCGGTATCAGTTTGGCAACACATATAGACCTACCACCTTTGGTGTCTCTAGGCTACGTGAATTTCTTACCACCAGGAAATTTGTCTGCTTCCTTTTCTTCCAATACTATAAAAAAAATCTGTACCAGACAAGAAAACCTGTACTTAATAAACATAAGTTGAAAAGGTAGGAGATGCGATTTGCGCTTAGGTGTTAGGTTTACTAGGTGGTAGAGTTTAGCAGCGATTCGCCCGGATTAGTACCACCGCCTTACCTATTCCTGCCGCCATAACGTCATGACGTGTTCCGCTTCTGAGGGTAAGGTAGCCGATGAACGTACTTTTGCTCGAGGCCTAACATCCTGACCTCAGGTTGGCCATTACCACCATTACCATCTTTGGTGTCTCTAGGTGGCGTGAATTTCTTACCATCAGGAAATCCGTCTGCTTGTTTGTCTTCCTATAACATAAAAAAAATGGTGCGTACACTAGTTCTGCGTTGTATACGCTCCCGCTTCGCTTTCCGCACCCTCCCATTTGACGCTCAGGTTTGGCCGAAGCATTACGATGTCAGTGTACAGAACCTGTGACATCTTTATTGTAAAAATGTTTTTTTTTATTACAGATCTGAACTAAAGAGTAAGTGTTTAGTGGAAGGGCGAGGCTTAGGGTCAGTGATGTGCTTGGGCTGGTTCGACAACCACGCCGGCACCCACTTGACAGTGGGCCGGCACGACGGCTCCATACAACTATATCTCATCGAAAGTGACAATTATCACGAAAAGCCAAGATTAAAGTTTACTTACGTTAGTATAATTTTACGTTATATTTTAAATAAGTACCTAATCAAAGTACTGACATTGAAGATGGCCATAGTAGAGGCTCCATCTTGCTGGTATACCACATAAACTAAGGAAAGCCAAGTGTATCCCTAACTAGGTATCTATATATTAATATATACGTGAAGCAAAATCTTTGGAACCCTTTATAAACAACATCTATATGTAGTTTATGTGTAGGAGAATTGCAGAACGCTAATATTTTTTTCATGACAATGTTTATAAAGTGCATTAAACCAAAAAATAAAACATTACACGTACTACCATGCATTTGACACACACAAACAAATATATTGATATAATGATAAAGATCACAGATGGCGCACAAACTATACCTAATCATACAGATTGGAAAAATAGTAGTTGGTCTTGAGAAATGAAGATGGCATTCTTATCAACAAGATATTAAAATTTGGATATTAAAATACTAATATGGTCGAATTTCGAGCAATGGGCGACCACTACGAGTATGACATCGAAAGTCATAAAAAATCATTGCACGAAAATTTTCTCGGCTTAAATTCATTCTGACGTGCACAGACAATTTTCAATTTGCCGCCAAATCGTAAAACAAATGACAAATGAATGAAATGTATATGTACTCAATATTATTGGTAAAGAGTTCTATTTTCAAAATTTAAACTTATTTTTTTAATATAATTCTTTTAAGTTGCCAGTTCTAAAAACTTTCAGTTTGGCCCTCGTAGTTACAATAAATACGAAGACTCGCAAATCACGTTGCTACCAAATGTTTGACATACCTACCTAGTAAAACCGGAAAACCTGAAAGTAGTTTTTTACTAAAGTCTTTTTTAAATATGATTGAGATTAACATCTGACTAGCTAAATTGAATTGGAGTTATACTTACTAATAATGTGGATTATATTAAACAATTACTCTGCGTAGGACAGACCATCAGCCTACCTTGGCAGTTCATAAAAAGCGAGCATATATAAAGTTAAATGGATTGCTATAAATAAGGCCACTGGTGATGGGGTGCTGTGCAGCAACTTGCCAAAATCCACCACCTTACTTATACCTGCCATCAAAACTGTTTGACATTGTCTTCTTCAGCGGCGGAGGATTAAAGTAGCTGGTTATTGTTACTAAGGCCTAACACCTCGACAACAGGACAATCATTCACCTATAACATTATATTATTCACCTATATCATTATAACATTATATAGGCCACAATTAACTCTTACGATCAAGAGACATAAATAAATATATACTTACATCAAGAGAGTGCGCTTTTTCACTATCTCATCCCGTAAAAAAACACATCGATCGACGTTCATTTTTCATCCAAGAGAATTTACGTCACTTTTTATAATTTTTCTGTGTCGAATTACGTTGGTTGTTATTTTTGAGCAATTTTTAACCCCGACGGGAAAAGAGAGGTTGATATAAGCTTGATGTATTTGTGTGTGTGTGTGTGTGTATGCGCTCGTGTGTGTGTGTGTGTGTGTCTGTGGCATCATAACTTTTGAATGGATCAACAGATTTCTATCCAATTTTTTTCTGTTTGTAAGTTAATTTGGTCGAGATGGCTCTTAGCTAAGTACTTTATACTCGTATTAGGGGGTTATATTTGGGGTCACTAAACAATTTTAATTATAATGTTATGTTAAGTTCCTATAAAATTTGTTTTAATCAAAGATTTTATTAATAAAAATAAATATTTTTTATGATACTGGAAGACAAACAAGCAGACGGACTTCCTGACTGTAAGAAATTCATGCCGCCTAGAGAGTAGAGACACCAAATGTGGTAATGGTGCGTTGCCAACCTGAAGCCGGGATGTTAGGCCTCGAGCAAAAGTAGCTTTACCGGCTACCTTACCCTCCAAACCAGAACACATAATGACGTTATGGCGCCAAGAATAGGTAAGATGGTGTTACCAATCCGGGTGAATCGCTGCGAAACTCTACTACCTAGTCAGATGTCACGGTGTTAGTGACGGTAAGCCTATGCTCACCTTTTACGAGCTGCCTGGCAGGAAGGCAGATGGTCTATTCTGCAAAGGAGCACGGACCAAAACGGCCACCAGGCGATAATAATGTATAAGTAATTATTGATTTTGTTGTAGTTTTGTGGTGAACCTGTAACATCAGTGTGCGGTGGTTGTATCAGTTCTGAGGAGCCTGAAGTACTAGCTTCGACCTTCTCCGGCAGGATATTTGCATTACGATCAAGACGGCTGGTGGCAACAAATTCCTTAAATAATGTTCCTCAAGAGGCCCTTACTATAAGACGGACTAAATTGGAGTAAGTACGTGTTTGCAAAATTATTAACATTAGAAATCTTAACATTGTAACAAAATAATAAGCTCTGCAAAACTGAATTTTTTTTATTCCACTTCGCGATTTAATAATTCTTATTTCAAAAGACACCTAGCAGATGATTTCGAAATGGTCCCTCAGAAATTTTATCAACATCCTACTAATATTATGTTATATATTATTGAGTAGAGTTTTCTTATTTAATAGAAAAACTAAAGCTCAAGCAGAATAGAATAAAATTAAACAGTAATAATAATAATAATGTTATAAAAATTGTACTTACATTGTAATTGTACTTACAATTGTATAATACCGATAGGCATCATGTCAACTTTTACATTGTATAAGATATATATAGCTTAAAAAAAATTCTCTTAATAAGTGAACAAATGTATGTTCTTTTGAGAAAATAAATTTCTTTAAACCGATAGAAACTTAACTAATTTAAAAATAACAGATATTTATTATTTAATACCTAATGCATTAATTTTGCCTTATACGTTTTTTTGATGTGGTTGTCAACATAAGCGAAATTAACCATCTCGGAATCATGACCTATCTTTCTAAAATATTGTGCCTAATGCCTATTGTGAAAGCTTACCGGCGACGCTATGGACATGGACATGATATAATATTATGGCGGCAGGAAAATAATAGACGGTGAATCCTTATTCGGGCAAGTTGCCCTACCTATATATAATACAACGCACTCTGTCAGCAGTGGTATTTCTGGTAATAATTCATTTAATTTATGTTCGCTCCTTACAAGTTACCAGGCAAAGAGGAAGAGGGTTTATTCTATGTAGAAGTACCCTTCGGTCCAGAGCAGAAAGAATTTATTAAAACTCCCAAAAATCTTTTAGGACTGAAGTAGCTCGCTTAGAAAAACAAACATCGCACGAAAGGGATAAATATCAACGTAATACGCGATCTTTAAATGCGGGAATATCAACGCCACCTCTGTTGGATCTGCAATATGAAGTGAGTAGTTTTTTAAACCCGTTCAAAGAATTTTAGCATGATTTAACAAATAACTACGCTGACGGGGATGGCATGGTCATAGACAACAGCTGCCGGTCCTATTGAAAAAGTATCTTCACGCCCATATCTCCGAAAGGCTAGGCAGAGGCATAACCAAGGCACCCACGACTAGCCCAAGACACTAATGCCCGATTTCATCAAGAGCCCGTATATTTTAGAGGACTTTTAACGTATTTTAGGGGACTGCTTTATATGGAAACAGTCCCATAAGTAACGTTAAAAAGTCACCTAAAGTATAGGGGCTTTTGGTGAAAGCGGGCATTAATGTTATAATGTGATAGGTGGCAAGCCTATAGCCAACCGGGCACATACCCAATCCCGGCAACGTTATTATTATTAGAAAAATTAAAATAAATGTACATTTAATAATTTTTTTGTTGCCTGACCCGTGGATCGAACCCGGGACCTCAAGAAGTCAAGTCCGACGCCCCACCGCTAGACCACAGAAGCGACAATATTGATAATGCGAACGGTTGCCGTTTGCCATACTGGCGAATGAAATATTATGCCTCATGCTTATTTTACAGCTTATCTACCCTCCAAACTAAAGCATCGATTTAATGGCAAATAGGCAATAAGTCAAACCATTTAGTTGTGTTAAATCAAACATATTTTTTAGAAGTAGGTAATAATAATAACCTCTTTATTGTACAACTAAATCATGAAATTGTTACATACTACATTGATAAAAACATATTTTACCTATACAAAAGGCGGTTTTATCGCTAACAAGCGACCTCTTCCGAACTACCAACGTTTAGAAGATAAGTATTCCTATCTACTTTCTATATAAAATTGTGTAGGTGTTCGACGGAATTGCACCAAGTTTCAATACCTAATGTAAATTATTGGGGATGCTACCATAGGCTCTTAAATTAATATTGTTATAATAATACTAATAATTGTTATCGGAGAAAGGCAACCTCAAGAAGTATGGTATAAAGTTGATTGGTTAGATAACGGTGTACTAAAAAAAATATTTTTGGCTCGAAGAGAAATGCACAAATCAAATATTTTCATAGCTATCTTTAATTTGTAATTTCTACGTACATATAAGTAGCGTACCTAAGTAGCACGTTATTAGTTGGACGTCAATTTTAGACAGTGTTTAGTAAAACAGGCGTCTAATTTTTTTGTAGTAAGGTTACTATTGTTCAATAGATAGTTTAATTAGTCAGAACCAATATGTGACTGAACTTAAGACTCAGGTGGTAAATATGAAATTACCTATTTGTTGTTAAGAGTCTGCGTTTCTTTGTGATCTATCTTTATAGTAGGAAAAGAAAGGAAGTTAGTTTAACTTGTTTCAAATTTTATTTAGTTGACAGGAGCAACTCTCGATAGTTGGCAAGAAGTGAAATTTATATCAGCAGTGCCGTTGGATGTTCTCTTCATTTATTGTGACTATAAACTCGAAATGCTAACAGACAGTGCTGCAGTTCTTAGTACTTGCCCCTCTCAGGTGGGTACAAAGTTATTATACTTGCGTACTTTATTAAAAACGTTATTTAAACCTGTAAACGTAAGCTCAATGTGTTTATAATGTTTATTAATATACATATTTGTATTAGTGTCATTTGGGTTTGACTAACAGCCACAAGATATGCATAACATTTTCATACAATGGGCTCAGATCAATTTATGTATTTTTTAGGATCGTTTAGTTATTTAAAAAAAGACGTGTGGCATTCAGAGACTGCCGTGGTAAAGCTGTTGCATAAGCAGGCGTAAGTTACCGAATTGTGGACCGAAGAAGGGGATTACGCATGCGCAGTAATGCCGATACAACCAACGTCACCTAGAGGCGAGTTGCTGAACTAAATCGACAAACGTGATCAAAAAGTCAATGAAAATTCTGCTATTCATCGATAGATGGCAAAACAAAAAAGTGTCACCGCTATGCCGGTCGGAGTGGAGGGTGTTAGGTTAGGTTATTTTCGTTACGGAATTTCTGGATTCGGTCTCCACGCTCAAGGCCCGCGATAGAAAACCCGCACTAACACGTGATAGATATAAAATTAATTAAGTATATTCAAATTAAGTTATAAAATGTTCTCATTTTAGAGTAACGCATCTGATCTATTAGCAACAATTAGATGTCAAGCGGGCACAAGGCGACTTTGGCTGAGGATGCGCGTGATATCTTCGGATGGGTCTAAAATTGAGGGCTCTCGAGTTCTAGTCTATGTGTTACCAGCAGGGGCTCCAAGAGTAGCCAGATTAATTAAAATGCATTTGCCGTTATTGCCCTACTATTCAAAACATGAAGTAGTTGAAGATGATTATAGAAGGTGAAATATTCTATACTTTTGTCTTTAAAATTCCACTAAACGCGTAATTCGTAGCAGTAAAGATATCAACTTAGTACTTACCAATTATTTTTAAACTACTTTACGATGTAAACTAAGTTACCTTAAAACAAACTTTAAATGTAAATATAGATAGCACATGATTTTTAACCGATTTTAAAGAGAAAATGGCAGTGGCTGGCTTTTTATATGAAGAGTTATGAATTTGGAAGAAGCCAGGCAGGTCTGCAAGGATGTCGACACTTGGCACTCAATTCTCTAGGGGGACACGAGTCAGGGAGTAGAAATGTTTACTTAAATATATGATTAAACATTACGTCTATATATCTATTAAGGTAAACTAATATTAATTATTTTATTTTGTTATAGATGTTGGTGTGAACTGCGCGTTTCAGGAGGATTTTCGGTTGCTGAAATAACCTCATGGCTGACAGAAATCTTACCATCCGAACTACCCCGACCTACAACAAGCGTATCTTTCGCACGATCACATACGCTTCTTGGAATGATGCTCATTTGCAGATATCAGTAAACATTTTTGTAACATTTAAATAAAACATGATACAGAGGAATTTTCTTACAACAATACAGGTTATCTATACTTCAAAAGGTACCAAAGACACCTTTTGCCATTATTCTGCTGATAATGTTTCTTTGGTGTAGAGGCGTAAAGAATAGTCTAGTAATTTAAATTAAATACTATTTTTTTTTCACTCAAGCTATAGTTTCTTTTTGTTTGGAAAATGTTCGTTCGACAAGAACACCTAGAAAACCAGGAGAGATTCGAGCGAGAAAATTACTAATCAAACCTACATTATAGTCATACATTTGCATACCTTTGTATTTATATCGCACATTAAATAAATGTCTAGTACCAAAGACACATTCCCATAGGAATATTGGACTGGACAATAAATATTTAATTAATGTTAAGAATTATAATTCAACAGACGTGGGGAAGCAGTATTTAAGTCGGACGATGTATCCTGCATATCCTTGATAAAAGACGTAATATCAAATAGCTCTGTAAAAAGTGGAAACCGAGTGGAAATATCTTTTGGTTGGTATTCAGGAAAAATCTAGGTACCTAACTAATTTGTAAGTATATGTATAAAACACACCCTCAGAACGAAAGGTATGGATTTGGGAAATAATGAAATTTTAGAATCACAAACTCCCAAATTTGAACTGCAGTATTTAATCTGTACTTTATAAAATCATTTTATAATAAACGTAAGTACCTCAGTACCTACAGTTTGCGCAAAACTTAAATGCGCTTTGAGCGAAGTACAATCGCGTGCAACAATCGCAAAGCGACTTTCTGCGCAATTCAAAAACTTGTTTTTTTAGTATTTTTGTTGTTATAGTTTAATATTGTAACTATCTCACTTTTTGTTTTATGTCATAAACAAGATAATTATTCATGTGCAAGAAAGAAATAAAATTTTAAAAACCTATTAATATATTTAGGTAGGTATAAGGCCGACATACCTACTTATATCTAAAAGTTGTGTTTTTATGTAGATACATCGTACAATTAGGTACAATATTTATAACACGAAACAAAAGTTTTGCGCAATTGTACCCAAGCAAAAGGGACGAAGTACGAGTACTTATAAGTGAAAGCAGGCTACGCTCCCTCTCTTCCTCACCGATACCTACCTTAAAATGAGTTCTGTGCAATGATATGTTAACACCTATAGACACTGCAGATGTTGCAGTTACATAGCTGATATAAGGCCGAGGTATCAGGCCCCTTACGGCATTGTGCAAGTCTACCGGCTACCCTACCTCCGGATCGGAACATGAAGCTGTCATTGGCGATAGGAGTAGGTAGGTAAAGCA
>NJDD01004379.1:45126-56185 GCA_002245505.1 Calephelis nemesis
TTTTCGAATCCTTATTAAGTGAGTAAGTTTTTAAAATAATCAGCACAAAGTGCGTAGTATAATTTTTTTTTACCAGGGCTGGTTGAAAAGTAGACTAAAGAATAATTCTGAATGAAAAATAATGATTTATTTTACTTTTTAATGTTTTATCATCGAAAACTGTTTTGTTTTTGTATTCTATCGGTAGCTGAATGATTCAAGATAAAAATAAAAAAACAGAAACACAAAATGTTTTCATTTGTAGAAACGGCATGAAAAAAACGGACTGAAGGTCGAGATTTTCCAAAATTACAGAAAACATCTAATAATTTTGAAACCATAACACTTTTACTAAGGTAATTTTTTTTTATTTGGTAGAATGCTATGTCACACACCACCAGGTGAAGGGTTATCCATGACTTCGTGGACACGTTGTATACAACATTTAGTACCCTGATACTAAAATGGTGTTAAGTGATAAAACCCAATTTTGAGACCTAGTGCAAACAGGAAAATTACATTAACATCTGTTTGTCCTGCTGTTAATATACTATCATAAACATCATTGCTGTTGAAGTTGTTTAAGAGTTTAAATAAAAATGTTGAGTTTAAATAAAATGTTGGATGTTCGTTTGTTACAAAACACATCATAACACCTTTATTTATCATATTACTATCATTAGGAATAATTTGACAAACTTAAAATTCAAGCCTGAGTAAAATATATGACATTTATTAAATGTACTTTTTTTGTGTTTAAAATTTTTGGCAAGGTATTTACTGATATAGCCATGTGGCTTTGTTTACACTTTGTAACACTTTTAATTGTATGTTTTAGGTTGTTTCAATTTGGATCCAAACCGAGTATTAGATATCATATTGGAATCATTTGAAGCTCGGCCACATTTAGATAAGTTGTTTATACCATTAATCACCAATTACATGGGTGATCCTCAAGTCATATCTGAAGTGTTAGGATTTAAGCTTGGGAATATGGAAGTTTTGGAGTGTTACAAAGATCCCCCACCTTTAATGACTGTGATAGCATTACTTCTACAAAACCAAGTTATATCATTGGATGATATTTACCCTTGGGTATGCAAATTTTTTTAATTATTAACACTAGTCACCTATATTATCGATTATGTTGTTCGTGTGAATAATTTTTCATCATACACCTATTTGCTACTAATTTCATATTATCATATCAATAAAAAAAACTAGTGCTGTCAATTTTGTATTACATGAAGTGTCACTTGGCAAAAGTGACACTTCGACAGTGTTTGAAGAGACTTTGATTTGAGTTAATAAATCATACCTATTTCTCACCAACAATATATTATTCATTCAGTGGTAAATTTTAAAAATATATAAATAACTTATTTGCATAATTTAAGTGCTAAATATTTGTTTTTAGCTAAGGCCAGATGATTCAATTATGGCCAAGGAGGCAGATAAAGAATTAAAAGCTGTTCAAGATTATCTTCGTAAGCTTAGTATTGTATCCACAAAAGGTCCTCAAACTAATGGTCCTACTGAATTTATAGAAGAAAAAGCAGATCCCCAGGTAATCAATTTTTTTAAATTAATATGAAGTAAGGTTCATTTAATAGTAACTCTTAATTGAACACAACAAATTACAAACATAATTTAGATTATAAAAGTAAGAAACAAAATATCTCCATGCACACATCAATGAAGAAGCAGGAAGAGGTAAGACCAATCAACCCACAAAATTACAAAGAGAGTTAAAAATTAAAAAGTAAGTACGAAGGATCTTCACAAGCATGTCCACATGGAGGTCCAAATAGGCCACTTACAATTAGCAGAAGGTATATCATAGTCCCACAAAGCAAACATATCACCAATCGAGCACTTTTTCAACACTTGGGCAACATTGTTTATTGCCCATTATATTGTTTATTATTTATTGTATTTGACCGCCTCGTTGGTCGAGTGGCTAACGTACTCGTCTAGCTGCATCGACGAATCGCGAGACTCGGGTTCGATTTCCGACGGGGGCAGGCATTTGTGTGACGAACATTTAGATGTCTGCATTTCCGGGTCTGGGTGTTTATTAAATTTCTTATGGTATCTATTTAAGTATTTCCATGTAATAGTATCATTGACTAACACCCATAACACAAGCATAAATTTGCTTACTTTGGTGTTAGATTCAATTTGTGTGACTTGTAAAGAGATATTTATTTATTATTTATTTATTTATTGTTTTTTATTAGACCATTACATCCAAACATATCTTCAGGCCAAGTCCCTTGCATGGTTAGTTTTTATTTGAATATAAATAAATTGAAAACACATTTTGAGTGTCTTGCCCCTTCCCAACTGGAAATTGAACTCTTGACATTGTGCATCAACATCATAGTTTTACATTACAAATTCAATAACGAAAACTAATAGAAAATCAAACAAAAGTACCTGTTGTATTTGTAGAGAAAAGAGATTTCTTACAACCAACCTGATGAAGGGAAATCTATACATCTAATAAAACTATAAAAATAATTTCTGTGTATTTAAGACATTAAAAAAAGAAAGGTGTAGGTGACTAGAAATGGCTTGTAGAACAAATTTTAAAAATTTAGGTCTGCCTATCTATATTCCGAGAGTGACTCAAGCCAAATCTACTAAACCTTAGTACTTAAAATGCTATTACTTTACATCTAAAAAGTAAGCATTTTTAAGTTTAAATGAGGTAGATCATACTTAAATTTTATATTCATTTGGGTAGTGCAATAATTTATTAGAATCCCACATATAATATGATGTAAATAATGACTAGACTAAACTTGTATTAAAAGTTTATTTGTAGGTATGTTAAGTTGAAATTGGGATAAACAGTACATAATTCGATAATTACACACACACACACACACACATAGTTTAGCAAATGACAGTTGGGTAAACTTTTGTAATAATAATTTTATTCTTTAATTTTAGGAGTACTGGAGCAATCAAAAATTGGTGCTAAGTGAGGCACTATTGAAGGTTACAGCTTGGAAGGAGTTTGCTGCTCTATCTGCCCGGTTACCAATTACTGGAATGACGCCAAGACCAGCCCATGCACTATGCGACATGCTGCATGCTTTGGTGGAGCCTCTTTATCGACAGTAATTATCTTAATATATATAATTCTTCTAGTGTTTGTCCTAGTGTAAATCCTAAACTGCTGTTCCAATTCGGTTGAAAAATTGTATGTTTATTTCAATAGCTTCCTGAATGGCTTGAATACATGATCCGGCAGGTGTAACTGCTTTAAGGTGATATGAAGTTACTCAAACTAAAATATATAAAAAAACACTATATTGAAAAAGAGTTGAAAAGAAATTTAAAATTTTAAATCCTACATTAGAAAATTATGTTCTGTTTTCAGAAAATGTCGAGTAGCCCCAAAGATATTTGGTAAACCAGTTCCTCCATTAAAGTCTCCTCTAGCTCCACCGGCATGTCAAACCTTTGAAGATATGAAGGAAACGGTCATACCTGCACTGGTGCTCTTAGGACCATCTCTTCATTATGATCCTATTTTAATGTATAAGGTAAATTCGTTTTTCTATTTTACTTTTATAGACCATTAGCACTATCAGTTAACTAACTCTTTGCCGGAATGTGACGATCAGGCGTGCTTGTTATTATCGTGTCATGTGCTGGAAGGTAGGAAATCTGGTTTAATTGCACACAAGACGATTTACCTAAAGCAATAAGGTTTTGTTGAAACAATGGCATCTATGTTGTTCAAAGGCGATGATGTTCTCTTGGAAGAGTGGGTCCTGTTAGGTTTTTTGAAATAATAATTGATTTTTTAATCAATTCGGCCTAACCAAGAAAATAAACACGTACTAAATCAGATATATTTTTATTTTTCTACATAATCATCATCAAGTTCGATGTACTTTGGCCATGTCTCATTCAAAAACTGTTTAGATCATTGAAAAATATAATTCTTCCTTAGAGTCAACTTTGCGTCTACTGCTGTTTTGACCTCGTTTGTCAAATATCTTTTAGCTCTCACGTGTTTTTTTGTATGTTAGAAAACATAAAGAAGTCTGACAGTGCCAGATAAGGTGAATACGGCGAATGAGAATGGATAATAGTTAAAAGCCACAATTCTGGATTTCAGCCAATGATTGCACAGACTTGTGAACACGGGCGTTATCTTGATGCAACAGGACCTGTATTCTAAGCGTTCCTGGACGTTTTTGTTTTATTTCCTCTCGCAAACGTAAGACACAGTAGTAATCAGAGGTTATAGTCTGACCCCTTTCAAAATATCAATCATAATCATCAGCCTTTGAGAGTCTCAGAATACTAAAGCCATCACCTTATTCGTTGACAAAATCGCTTTAGCCTTGGGGGGGGGATGAATGGTTAATTGTTTTGATTGCTGTTTTGTTTCTGGAGTACAATAATGAACCCATATTTTGTTCATTGTAACAAAACGACCAAAAAATAATCAGCATCTGCTTCAAATAATTCCAAACAGTCACGTAAAATAGTCAATCGCGTCGTTTTTGTTCAACTGAAAGCAGTCGCAAAACCCACCTCGCAGACCCTTTGTGGAAAACCAATTTGTTGATTATGATATTTTTGACATGTGTCCGGCACACTAAGTTTAGAAGCACTAAGTTTAGAATGATAGATTAAACGTCTGTTGAAATGTTGTGACAGACTAATCCGACAGCACTAAAAGTGTTTTATATCTTTGTATTACTTTCGTTGAAAGAACATAGCGATAACTTAAAATTAATTTAGTAAGTGCTCAACATATTTACCACCCATCTCTCTTATTTTTAATATACGATTTCCAATAATAAAATCAAGCACTGTTTTAATACATTTGTTAGTAGTGAACGTCGAAGGCCTTCCAGGAATCTGAATTCTGCTTTCAGTTTGTTTTTACGGATGAATAAGACAGCAGAACCTCCTAATGTACTAAAATAAACAATTATAACGGTTTCGACATCTGTTAACTGCCTCATTTTCGTAACAGCGTAATCTGCTGAGCTCAATCTGATGGCAAGCTTTGCAATGGAATTTGTAACTTTTTATCTACATTGCTAAAATTGTGGTGCCATCTACTAGGTCCAGTTTGTTCCCATAGAGTTGTACATTGGTATTTACCTGCCTTACATTAGGCATGAAAAAGTACAACTTTTGAAATCGCATCGTTTGTTTCGTCATACTTACCCATTTGTCTTTTCACTTTAAATAATAGTGAAGTGTCATCCGCGAACAATACTATTCCATGATTATTTCTTACGTAGTAAGACAAGTCGTTTATGCATATAAGAAACAAAAATGGTCCCAGAATGCAGCCCTGGGAAACACCCATGGTATCAGCAGCATCTATCAATTTTGCACCATTAATAATTTCGACTTTCTCAATTCTCCCTCTCAAATAAGAAATCAGAAGAAAAAGTGACTTGTTTTTAATTCCATAATGGCGACGTTTCTCGATCAGAGTATCATGGTTGACGCAATCAAATGCCTTGGACAAATCACAAAAAACGGAGTTTATCCTGAGAGTCGTCCAAGGCTTCATAAATTTTCTTCAACAATTCAACATCAGGATCAACTGTTCATCTTTACCTTGTAAAACCAAATTGTTTATTATGAAATAAGCCTAATTGGTTAGGTTAAGGTTAAGTTTTAGATATTTGTTACGCGATTATACATTTTGATGGTACTTTGTTTTGGGAGTTTATGATTCCAAAGTGATCCAATATAAATTTTATCACGATCCGACTTACATTTTCTGAGGTCTATCTAATGATGCATAACATTTTTAATGAACCTCGATGACACATATATGGGAAAAGAAAAAACTAATCGCGACGTGGTAATGAAATTTGAGTCGGTTTTTGTTGCAGTTAGTGCTCTTAAGTTATGCATAATAATTGTTGTATTATAGAATAAATAATTAATCGAAATAAAGATGTGTTCTTAAAACTTGTTAAGGAAATGTATAAATATTGAATTTATCAACTTACTGTCATAAATTATTTATTTTATATTATATGATTTCTAGTATTATTTTGCTTAAATGTAGTTTAGTCATTGTAGTTTTTATTTTAGTTCAGGGGGTCTACCATAACCCCTTAAAACAGGAATGTTTTAATACTACATCGACTTTTCGTACCATGACGTCCATAAACAACCTTGTTTTAGGATAGTTTTACAATACTGTTAGATGCCAGTTTTGTGACGTATCATTCATTCAATTCCATTGACCACTTATATATTCCTATTTCTATGTTCAATTCGTACCATAACGTCAATTGTGACAGCAAGCAGTAATGTTTTTATGTCATAATTAGCAATCTTAAAAAAGTTAATATTTGATAGCGGATTTAATATTGTTTGAGAAATTGCCATTTACAAAAATTCGAAAATTAAACATAAAATTGTTATTGTGATTTGATTTTCGTTGATAAATGTAGAATTAGAAATCAAACACATCAATATCTGAAAATTAACAACAGCAATTTGGCGCAGGCCAGTTTTCAATGTGGTGGACGCTGACAAAAAACCTTAGACTATTTGTTTAAATTGTCATTTTCTTCATACGAGTAGGTAGCTCAGATTAGTAGTGGCAGAAAGTAGTCTGGCAAAAAAATAATTTCATATTTTATTCAATTTGATAGCTAGTATTTATTTTATTTCTTAACAAGTTATCTATGCAGTTCTTCACAATTTGCAAAACTTTTTTATGGTTTCATTTTTCGTGCACAATTATTTTTAGCTCTAATGCAGAAATAAGTAATATATTCACGAAGGAATTGGTATATCGTGTATTTTCTTACTGTTGTTATAGTGATAGCATTTATAATATAGCTCAATAAAGGTGCCACCGCTTTATCTCAGACCTTAGTATGACTTAATATAAAAACGAAAATTACAATCTAGAAAAATGCATATCGAACAAAAACAAATTTATAGATTCTAATAACTAAGGAATCTTAGTCTAACGGAAGGAGACGTATCTAAGTAAGTTTTATACTTATCACTAGCTAATAATATTGTGAAAAACAATTGGAAGCCATATTTATAAGAAAGAAGAAGAAGAATTAAAAAAAGAATGTAGCAGGTAATAGACAAAATTTACAAAAAACATTCGTTCATTGCGGTAATAAAACAAGACTGATTTAAATGGTCATGGTACGAACTAAAGTAATGATATTTTATGACAGAAGTAAAACTTTCCTTTGATAAGACTGTTTTGTCAAAGCTTATGGTAGGCCCCAGTTCATGTTATGTAAGAGATTTTAAAATAAACTTATTAATTTCAGATTATTCGTATATTAAGAACAGCGCGGACGTTAGACTCGGATCCATTGCATCATGAAGCACTAACAGTTCTCGATGCGGCCATACTCCCAGCTCTAACATTGATGGAAGGCAATTGTTGTATGGCTGAGGAAGTGTACACTTTGCTCAAATTGTATCCTTATCAGTGCAGGTGGGTTATGTGGCAGTAGAATATAGTTAAGTTTTAATTATTTTTTTTAGATATGGAAAAATATTAACATCACAAGCAAACAAATTATTCAACAACACATATAAATATTAAAAAAAAAAAAATCTAGATACCGAGAAAAATTAATACCGAAATAAACACACAGAAATACAAACATCTGTTTTGACCATACAAATGATGTCCCAGTCGAGATTCAAATCAGAACCCTGACGATAATCGACATTTTGTTTACTTTTTTTTTAAATTTTAGGTATTGTTTGTATTCTCGATGGAAAAATGAATCAGGTGAAAGGATACCATCGCTAATACGTGTCCGTGGTAATTCTCTGCAACGTATCAAGCACATAATGAAGCGTGTCTCCAAAGAAAATATTAAACCTCAAGGACGTCTTATAGGAAAATTGTCACACGCGGCGCCTGCTTTCCTCTTCGATTACATGTTACTGCAGGTACTGCTTTGTTTATTTGTATTTTACACATTTTATAATAATTACGTATAAAATTGTAATTAATGTACATCATCATCACTATCACTACATAGAGTAAAACAAAGTCCCTTACTCTGTCCATATGTCCCTTTGTATGCTTAAATCTTTAAAGCTACGCAACGGATTTTGATGCGGTTTTTTAATAGATAAAGCGATCGAAGAGAAAGGTTTATATGTACATATATTTCATAACAGTGCGGAGCCGGGGCGGGCTGCTAGTATTTTTATAAAGTAGTACTTATATTCAAGAAACAAGATTATGATTTATCTCTGTGGTCTAGCGGTCTGCTGCCGGACTTAACTTCATGAGTTCTTGAGACTCGACGAAATTTTATGATCATTTTCTGTGTAGATTCATCGCAACTTGTATTTTCCGCATAGATTTTATATGAAACAATTAAGTTTTTGATATTATTGGCGCCAAAATAAAGCAACACAAATACAAAGTTACAAAAAGTTCTAGAATATTTAAATTTGAATAAGAAAATAAATTATCCAGCGTTTTTAATTATGTGGCCATAAATGCAGTAATATGTTAAGATGTAATGTTAAAAGTTTAAGATATGATATAACTCAATGTAATGATAGTTTAGAATAGTTTTGCGATACCGAAAGCTGTGATAATTACAATAAGTATTATTCCCTTAAATTTGAAAAATGCTTGTTTTTAAAAAGCCATTCTCAATGAAAGAACAGAATTGCATGTATATATTATAGCCTGTAACATTATAACGAATTTAAATAATTGCTCAAGTGCAAAAAAGAGCAGATGATTTGTTGCATGCAAGAGAATTGCGTGTGACAATGCGACCAGTTTAAAGATTGCAATTCTCTGCACACAGATAACATATAAACACTAATTAAGTAGTGACGCTCGTCATTTCGGCTTAGACGATCTCAACCAATCCAGGAGATCTATTGTACGGCATTCTACAAGCTGGTTATGGCTGACGCTAAAGCAATATTCCACTATTCTAAGTTTCCGCTATTTTAAGTACATTAGCACAAGTCGGCGACGGAGTGTCGCCCGTGGAGGAGATTCGAAAAGGCGTGTGGTGCATCGTTTTTGCGGTTTCAGATCCAGACGTACGACAACCTGATAGGTCCGGTGGTGGAGTCGCTGAAGTACCTGACGGCGCTGTCGCTGGACGTGCTGGGCTGCTGCCTGCTGGAGGCGCTGGGGGCGCGCCGCCCGCCCGCCCCGCCTGCGCTGCAGGCGCTCGCCGCCTTCGCCGGGGCCGCCTTCAAAAAACACAACATCGAGCTCACTGCGCTGCTGCAGTTCGTCGCCAACAGGCTCAAGGCGCAACAGAGGTATGGAATTATCTTTCACTTCTTCATTAGTGCGCTATAATGGATAGCGCCCAGTTGGACAGGCCGGGACGGGCCGCATCGCAACGCATAATCCGCCTAGATCGCTTGCATACATTTTGTATGGAGCAACGCCCACTGGGCCGGGCCGCATCGCAGCCCTAGCGCCTCTAGTAGTTGTCGTACGAAACTTTAGAGTTAAAATACCATAGTGCTCTTTTGTTAACAGTAATATCAGGATCTTTGGTCACTGTGGGCCGCATCGCGGTATGCGCGCGGAGTGCCTCGCGGAAATCCGCCGCGCAATAATCCGGCCCGCATCAGTGTGCTTTGCAATGCGATGCGGCCCGGCCCGACATGCTCCGCCCCGCCAGCAGTGGGCGCTATTCATAAATCGTTTATGTTAACAAATCTTTTAAATTAGCAACTAATAGAAACCCGGTTTGAATACAAAAACATATCTTAAATTCGGAACACAATTCACATTCACAAGTTTTACTTACGTTACAAAAAATGTTACAGCCAAGATCTGATCATCCTGAAAGAAATAGTACAAAAAATGGCCGGCATTGAGGCTGCCGAAGAGATGACGCCGGAACAGCTAGACGCAATGGCCGGTGGAGAACTGTTAAAGGGAGAGGTATTGCTGTTGTTAATCATTAATTTATTGTGTATAAAAAATACATACATAAATATCTTCACGCCAAGTCCCTTACGGTAAAGGCAGAGAGTATCGAGTGCCAGACCTCACGATGCATAAAAAATAATTTATATTAACAAAAAACATGATATTAAAAATTTTGAAAATATAGATTTTACATTGTAAAATAATAATATATGGAAATGCAAAATAAAAAAATATATGGTATATACGGTGACATTATATTATGTATTTGTATACCTATAATGGCCTGAAGTCTTACAGTAACGTATTTCCTGATTGTATATTTAAAATGAAAAAGAAAATTGACGAAATGAATTTCTTTTAATGATTAAAGCATTTTATAGGCTGGATATTTTTCCCAAGTGCGTAATACACGACGTTCGTCGGCCAGGTTGAAGGAAGCGATAGTTGGAAATAATTTGGACATAGCACTTTGTATACTGTCAGCACAGCAAAGGCATTGTTGTGTTTGGAAAGGTTAGTGCCAATATTTTTTATTATGTCATACTGTGTTTTTTAATTGTGTAGTTTTCATTATGCAAAAAAGTGTGTTTATGTACTCATTTGATAGTTAGTCTATTATTTAATACAAACCGTCTTCTCAATAAAACTAAACTAAAGCAAATCTAGTTTTATTTCATAGTTGAAGTTAACATTACCCAAAATAGCATCAATAAACATAGTAATAGAGTAAGATGTTGATTATGTTTTTAATCATTAATTAACTTAAGCCATGCGGTCTATTCTTTAGTATTAAATATTTCTTTTATTTTTTTAACACTTTGTATATTGTTGTCTTAGATAATATAAATAACTAATTATAATTATAAGAATGAAGGATTTTTTTATATTACTTAATTAATTTTTTGCATGTTAAACGAATTTTGTGTTTTCTTTGTAGTTTTATTTCTATTATTTATTTTCCCAATAATAGTTTGTATTTTTGACTTACATGTTTACACATTAGTTATTTAGTTATATTTTTATAAATGCGGAAATAATCCAGAAGCGTTGTCTAAGTAATGACATAAGTAAGCAGCTCTGGACCAGCATGTAAATATTTTTTGATATTGAATGAAATGTCTTATTTGTAGAGTACAGTGAGGAGGCTTCGAGTGGCGG
>NJDD01004382.1:0-25112 GCA_002245505.1 Calephelis nemesis
GACACGATAATTTTATATGTCCACTAGTCTAATTCTAATAAAATTTATTTTAATTAGCTGCCTTCAAAAAAATTGGAGACATGTTTTTCAGTGTTACAGCGCTTTTTATTAATATTTTGAGGAAGTCGATTGCTAATAGGGGTTTCACACGAATTGTTTGTAAACATTGGTTTGCAACGTAAATGTAAACGAAATATTGATTTGGCCTTGGCTGGTGTTTCCATCGGCAGGGCTGATTTCACTAAGCTCACATAAGTTATATTCCAAGAATAAACTTGCAAGTTACTCTTGGATCGACGTGTTTACATTTTACCAACTGTTTATTAATAGAATAAGTTGTTCTGAAAAAAAAAAGACTTTCCGGTTTGTTTGTTTGCTTTTTGTGGTCGTTTATTGAATTTAAACAAATAAAAAAAGATATAGAAAAGCTATCAAGTTCTGTTTAAAAGAAAATAATTTGGGTAATGATAATAAAAACGAGGAATTTAAAAGTCCGTAATGGATAAAAGAAAAAAAAATTCGATAGTAGCTAGAACTGACGTTTCATTAATATGCTATGGTGAAATATACTACTACTATCGTGGCTACTTGAGGCTTACAAGGAATAGTGTATATAAATTCATAGCAATATATAAATATTTGTTCATCTACTCTATTAAAAAAAAACACAGATATAGCAAAACGTCATTCTAAAAATAGTTAGAGAATAGATAAATGGAAAATGAGATAGAGAAATGTATGTTGAGTTATACAATAGCAAATGTACCGGATAATTTTTGTTACTAGTATAGCTATACTCAAACAATGTCGATATTGGTGAAATTGGCCCTTTATCTAAAATGCGTAGATTACAGGGCGTTTGTTTGCACTGTGACAGGCAACGGATGAACATGTCTGGTGGTTAAAATAAAAAAGGATCTGTATATTTTTGGGCAACTTCCTTTTGCCAACAAAAATACTATGTAATAGATAGCTATGCAAAAACTTTGCAGAGTCGTGCCTATTTTTTCACACGTAAAAATATAGTCATGTTTGCTATGCATTGCATGTATAGGCATTTAGAAAGCCGGTAAAATTCCAAATGACGCTTAAAATAGCTGACACAAAACATCGACGCACCTACGACATCTTTGGTATTCATAGGTCACAGTTACCTCTTGCCACCAGGATACTTATTGAATGTCTTTTCTCATAAAAAATAAAAAAGAATATTTGAATAGCATTCGCTTCGCTTATGAGAGTAGAAGTCTCAGATACAAAAAAAGAGTACAGCTGATTATGATTAAACTTTTCTTCTTCGTTGCAATCATCATTCACTTCCCATCAATCACAAAACTGATGATATTTGTATCAAATACGAAGCACAGTAACATTAATAAAAGGCATTTAAGAGTAGAACTCTCAAATACAAAAAATACTATTTTTTTTTATAACATTGGAAGGCAAACAAGCAGACGGATTTCCTGATGGTAAGAAATTCCCGCCGCCTAGAGACACCAAAGGTGGTAATGGTGCGTTGCCAACCAGAGGCCGGGATGTTAGGCCTCGAGCAAAAGTAAGTTAACCGGCTACCTTACCCTCCGAACCGGAATACGTCATGACGTTATGGCGGCAGGAATAGGTAAGGTGGTACCACACCAATGCGGGTGAGTCGCTGCGAAACTCTACCACCTAGTCAGATGTCACGGTGTTAGTGCAAGCCTATGCTCGCCTTTTACGAGCTGCCTGGCACAGGAAGGCAGATAGTCTATTCTACAAAGAACCCGGACCAACACGGGGCAAAACTAATTAATGACAAAACTTCTCTTATTCGTTGCCATCGTTATTCACGTTATTTTAATAACAAAAATGATGATATTTTTTAACAAATACAAAGTACAATAAAATGTATTTAAGAGTAGACTCAAACACAACAAAAATACACTCAAACTCCCAAATACAACAAAAATACTGCTGATTATACTTTTCTTCTTGGTTTCCATCATCATTAACTTCAAATCAATCACAAATCTGATGATATTTTTTTATCAAATACGAAGCACAGTAACATTAATAAAAGGTATTTAGGCAATTTCGTGTCAAGAGCCGCGTAAAGGTCGCACGAATGGAAGGCCGTATTTCCCATTCGGAAAACCAATAACGCGAACTGATGGAGCACTTTTGTGGGCCTTATTTGAAGTAAGTTATGTAATAAGTCACTATTTACTAAGCCAGAAAAACTATTAAGCTATAAAATCTATAAATGTACTTTGATATTGAAAATTCTATTCCCTTGATACAATTATGAACTTTCCCTTGTTGATATCTCTAGCTGTCTAGCTGTTCGCGCGAACTTCGTTCCGCCCGTTCAGTTTGTATGGGAAAAATTAAAATGTTGTTTTTCCCAGTTTCCTCACAATTGAACAGGATAAAAAGTATCCTATGTCTTTCTCCCGGTTTTAAGTTACCTCCCTACCAATTTTCAGCCTAATCTGCGTAGCCGTTCTCGAGTTATAAATAGTGTAACTAAAACCACTTTCTTTTATATATATAGATTGAGGATACTTTTATTGTGAACTTGTTTTTATTTAGGTACGATTATTACTTATCTATTGTGAAATGTTTCTTTTTTTATGATGATGGAAGGCAAACAAGCAGACGGATTTTCTGATGGTAAGAAATTCATGACGCCTAGAGACACCAACAGTGGTAATCGTGCGTTGTCAACTTGAGGCCGGGATGGTAGGCCTCGAACAAAAGTAATTTTATCGGCTACCTTACCCTCCAAACATTCAACGGCAAGCATTGAACGATATGGTGGCAGGAATAGGTAGGGCTGTGGAACCAATCCAGTTGAGTCGCTGCGAAACTTCACCACCTAGTAGGATGTCACAATGTTAGTGATGTTAAGCCTTTACTCGCCTTTTACGAGCTGCTTGGCAGAAAGTTAGATGGTCTATTCTGCAAAGGAGCCCGGACCAACGCGGTTGAAAAATATTCAAAACGTTTTGCAGCTGAGAAATTACAGACACAAAAACACTTAGAAAACTTCAACATTTTCATCTTAAGCTGTTGTTGAGGACTTTGTAATATATTTCAACCACACTATTACTATTATATATTTAAATACTATATTTATATTTAATTTATATTTAAATAATATAAATGAATGATAAAGTTTTGTCTTCGTGTTACGTTTGATGTCGATCTACAAAATTTAAATCGGATTAGCGTTTATAGCCACAATCGAAGTTGCTAGTACAACTAGTTCTAATTAAAGTATTCAAAGTAAATATCGGATGAGTAATAAATGGAATTAAAGTTGTTTTACGTACTAGAGGTTTCAGAAACTGGCTGTGTAGACTGGCCGTTTATTGATCCATGGAAATTTATTACTAGCAGTCAGTTAATGTTGTTATCTTATTCTTTTAATATTTTCTAGAAAACTTATTTTGGTGGAAATACACAACTGACTCAGCGGATTTTTAACTATCTTGTAGGCAACACTAAAACAATTTCGAATCAATCAAATCGTATCGTATTGCGCTTAACAAAGAGGCCGGAATTCTGAAAGATAAACTTGTTATTTTACCGGCTGAGAAAAAAGAAGAAGGTGATATATTTTATAAATATTGATTTGTATTTCTTATATATCATACTTTCGAGGTGGTCTTATTGCTACTAAGTCTGAAACTATAGATGGAATCCCAAAAAAATCAAAGTAATTTCTCAATGATAACCTACTCAAAAAAAGAAAAATATGTCTTAGAAACATGTAACCTATACAATCTATATGTTTTTACGATGCCTATGTTTTTGCATTAGTAGAGCTAGACTATTTTTTTGCCATTTTCAAAACAAATTTAAAAATACATTTTTATTTGAAAGTACTTACTTACAAGATGGTTTCATTGATGAATGAGTTATTCGCTCAGTGTAATATGAGCCTTTTCTTCAAATTTTAAGATTCAAGTTTGTTTGCGTTTTGTACATCAGTGTATATTCTGTACGTTAGTGCTACTATATATACTTACACTGAGGTACAGGTTGTACTTTATGTATTTCTTAAATGAAAAAAGAAAAGCTTTACAAATCGAATAACATTACTACATGTTTTAAATAAAGTCACCTTCCACTATCTGTCCTTAAGTATGCTTAGATCTTTAAAACTACGCAATAGATATTGATGCGTTTTTGGAAATAGATAGAGTGATTCTAGAAAAAATTATTCTTACTTATAAAAACATTTGCTATTCGTTAGTTTCGCTAAAACTCGAAGAACAGATAGACCTGTTTGGCAAATTTTGGTTTTGAATTATTTGTGGAAGTCCAGGAAAGGTTTAAAAGATAATAAAAAGGCAAACTAGGAAAAATATCAATTTAACTTTTCACATAGAAACAGAAGAGGGTGAAACGGAGTTTGGCGGGATAGCTAGTAATAACATAATTGTTTGCCTACTCATGCGAAGCTGGGACGGGCTGATAGAACGTAATAAAATATAGGAGCTGAGCATATCATTCGTCCTTGTTGCCAAGTCAGTTAGAGCCTGTATTTATTTTGACCTTTAATACTACTGAGGCATCCAACAAAGTTACAGTACAAAAATTAACAATGAACAATCGAATTAATTAGTCTCTTTCAAACTGTAAAAATTCTATTGAAGTAAGGAAACACAAAGAACCTTATGACTGAGTAGAGAGTAGTATATTTAACATTTGGTGACTGTTCAATTACATGAATTAAGAAATAAGTGTAGATTATAATATATCGATAGATTAAATAATCTTCAACCGACTTTTTAATAAAAATAGACTAGAGTAGAGGTTAATTTAAGTTGATGTTGTAGTCGTATATCATAGCGTAATAAACTAAATAGTAAGTTAAATAAACATTTTAATCCATGTTCATGAATAATACGGCTAGTGTGTATTAAAGATTAAAGACAAAGATTAAAGATTAGCTTGCTTATAACCAGAATATCATCATTATTGTACCGGTAATCCCAGAAGTTCTGAAAAACAAAACCATTCACATTACTTTTTCTGAGAGATTAGCGAATAAGCTTACGGGGTGCTGATGGTAAGAGATAACCGTTGCTTATATACACCACAGATGTTATAGGTGAGTTGCTGTCCATTGGAAGGGATGTTAGCCCAATTGTACAAATCTAACCCTAACCTACCCTCTGGATATGAAGGCAAGGCGGTTGATTCTTTACCGGACGAGTTGCTGTAGAGCATTCTAGCATCAGTGGTCTTGTTAGAAATGGCCTATGAACCTATGCTCGCATCTTACAAGCTGCATAGTGGCTGTCTATTCTACTGAGTGGACCCGGTCCAACACGAGAAAAAATTGAAATTGAATATTTCCTTCCGTAATATAAACAAGAAATAACTTGTTTTAAACGAATTTTAAACTGCTTAAACAAACTTTTGACTCTGACTTTTATTACATCCAGGTTTAGAGTGCTGCTCAAATAAATTTAATTTAAAAATTTCATCCAAGAACCTTTTGCGAGAGATTTTCTGGTTTATGTGATAGAAGTGTTACGAGATTATCTCTTTGCCGTCACAGGATATAGCGACAGGCAATCTTTTGAACATAAAATGGGATTTATATGGAGCAGTCCTACAATTCGCTTATATGCCTTTTTTGGTAACGTAAAATTTTTTGTATGTTACATTTTTTTATCCATTCAAAGATGGTTTAAAAACTTTAAGGATTTTTGTGACGGGCCAGGACAAGCACACAACTCTCCTTACTGTAACTGATAGCCTCAGAATTTACAGGTGCGTTGCTGTTCTGTTGACAAGTTATTTAGCCTAATGCAGGCTGCTACTCTAAGGACCGAGGTGGCAAACCTATCGCCAATTAGGCACAAATCCAATCCCAGGCAACGGTATTTTTGTCAGAAAATTTAATTTGCCCGATTTGTGATTTTTCGTTGCCCGATCTGGGGATCGAACCCGGGATCTCAAGCAGTCAAATCCGACGCTGGACCGCTAGACCACAGAGGCTAAGACCTTGCAGTATAAAATAAATTTCCACTATTACCTATCTGTTCTTTTAGTAACTTTAGACTAGTCAGTTTAGAACTCGAAAACAATAAAATGAAAGTATATTTTCCTCCAAAGATAACCATCCGAATGCAAATGTAGCCAAGTAATTTTTCAAAGTCACAGCGACTCATACAATCCTTTTTGATCTTACAAATGGATCCACGTTTAAAGGCCGAGCAAAGGTTCCAGTTTTTACGAGGCAGCGACTGGACCGGCAAAGAATAACTAGTGGTTGGGCACATTGCCAGAAGCCATTTAACTTTCCTTTTCTTTTAAGGCTTACCAAATGACAGCCTGTGTGTTCTCGCTTATACTCGTACTAATAGCAGAATTAGGACGAAACCTATATTCAATACAAGCTGTACCAGTGGCTTTGATCGCCCCTGTAAACAGAAGATTTTAATCCGATTTAAATCAGAAGTTTGACATCAATCGTAACATACGGATAAACGTTAGCATTTATAATAATATTATAAGTATGGTATTATAAGTAAATCATTTTATTTACAAATTTATTATATTTAGATACTTCCCCGTGTCGATCCGGGCTCCTTTGTAGAATAGACCATCTACCTTCCTGTCAGGCAGCTCGTAAAAAGCGAGCATAGGCTTACCGTCACTAATACCGCCTATGGCGGCAGGAGTAGGTAAGGCGGTGACACCAATCCGTTTGATTCGTTGCGAAAATCTACCACCTAGTAACATCTAACAACTAATATTTATAAAAAGTATATTTCTTAAATTAAAAAAATGCAAAAAAATACAAATTCATGAATTTGTAACTAGCGTCAATACAATGCAGTTGTATTGTTGTTAAATACTAAATTCTTGAGGTATTCAAAATGTTACAGGAGAATGTTACAACTAGCTGTCTGAACTGCGTTCCACCCGTTCAGTTTTTATGGGAAAAATTAAAATGTTGTTTTTCCTATTTTTATTGCAGCTTTCCGCTTTTTCTTACCATTTAATTAAACCGTCTCTGGACTTGAACAAATAATTAAAAACCAAAATTAGCCAAATCGGTTTAGCCGCTCTCGAGTTTTAGCGAGACTAACAAATAGCTTACAGTATTAACGAATATATATTTAAAGTATTAACGAATGCTTATATAATACTATATACGAAATAAATTATATTTTGTATTGCGTGAATTTCTTGTCATCAGAAAATCCGTTTGCCTTGTCCGTCCTGTCCTTGTTTGCCTTCCAATATCATAAAAAAGGTGCGTCGCTGTTATGTAGCCGGGATATTATTCCAATTGTACAAGTTAACCAGCTACCCTAATCTTTGTATCGCATGACATGTTCATTATGACGGAAGGAATAGGCAGGGCTGTAGATCCCTACCCGGGCGTGTTGCTGCACAGCACTTTACCACCAGTGGTCTTGTTAGTGATGACCAATATTTTAACGAGTGCTCTTCACGAGTCTTTCACGAGCTGCCCCTGTCAGAGAGGCAAATGGTCTATTCTACTCACTCAGCGAACCAGGTCCAACACCGGGAAAATAAATTTGAATAAAACGAATAGCAGTTATTAAATTTTAGCTACCAAATAAAATAAAGTCACCACTCAACCATCCCACTTAAAGTTTATTTATATCTAGTCAAAATTAATACCAATAAATATCCCTTATGAAATAACATAAAAATCAAACCTCAAAGTAAACAAATTATATTTGCTAGTCAACGGTATTCGTATTCAGTATTCAGGTTCAAATAACAGAAACAAAATGAGTTTTCTAAATTTTCTTCAAAACAAATTTGCCCGGGGCTGGATATCTATGTCGGTGATATGTTTGCCACTAGTGTGTAGTGTGTGTGTAGTGTTTTCGGCTAGTCGTGGGAAGCCTGGTTGAATATCTGATTACCTTTTGGGGATACTGGCGAGAAGATAATTTAAAAAATACATTTTTATATGTTTTGTCTAATTTTAAGTTTCGTGTTGGCGTGTTTGTATAAAAATAGTAAGCCTGCCAAGGTTTGTAAGAATCGTGATATTTTAAGGATAGCGCGTATTTGGATGGTTCAGCACGGGGCACATCGAAGCGCAATAATCCACCTATATGGCTTTCATACATTTTGTACAGAGCAACGCCCACTGTGCCGGGTCGCATCGGCGCGGATTTTTCCGTGCGGCACCCTTCGCGCATTCCCTGATGCAGCCTACATTCACCAAAAATTAGATACAAATAATGTGAATAGAGAGCAAAAAAAATTAACTCCAAATTGTTGTGGACAACCGCTTTCAGTTTCTATGTTATTATACATATAAACCATTCTCGCACTCACTCACTCGCTCACTCACTCACTCACTCACTCACTCACTCACTCAATCGCTCACTCACTCACTCACTCACTCATTCACTCACTCACTCACTCACTCACTCACTCACTCGCTCGCTCACTCACTCACTCACTCACTCACTCATTCACTCACTCACTCACTTACGCACGCACTCACTCACTCACACATTCACAGGACCAGACAGTGGAAAACGACTTTGTTTTAAACTAATGATAATGTAATGATGTCACTCGAAGTTTTGTCTATCATCGGAAGTTAATAAAAGTTAACTGAAAGTATGTAAAATGGACAGTTCACCGAGTTGTATTTAGCTTCAGGCTGCCAGCCATTAGGATACTTGCCTCTTGAGATCGGGATTGTGTTACTTCAAAGTTTGTGTTCAAAACTCAAATCAATTTACTCGAGCAACGGATATTGCTTGCAAGAAACATTTCTATTATTAACTAAGTTGAAGTACGTTTCCTACCTCTGTGGTAGTTGTGCGGTATTTCAAATCACGAGATCCCGGGTTTGATTCCTGGTTCGGACAAAAAAAAAACATTTTTTTTTAATTTATAATAAAAACGTTGACGCCTGGTAATGGGTAAGTACCTTCTGGGGGATAAGCTTGCTACCTATAACTTTGTGGGACTTAATGTCTTCGACTAGTCGTAGATGCCCTGGTTGTGTGTGCCTACATCTTAAGAATTATGTTTTTTGTTTTGCTATAAGCAAGTGCACGAGATATCACCAACGACTCAACAGCAACTGTTATTATACAGTATATTGTGCGCTTCGGCTATTTTCGTCAAGCTTCGGAAATCCGAATGTATTTCAAAGATATCTATATAAAGTTGTTATTGGAGTTTTGGCGCCATCGAGAGAAAAGATGGTCGAAGTTTTTTCATAATTATTGAATTTCGTGTTAATATTGAGTGAAATTAGTCAATTTTGGTGGCATTTTGTACAATTTTGTTTAGTGAATGAGCTCAAATGAAATAATTATTAAGAAATTAGCGTATCGTGTATTTCCTCGTTGCCGCCAAATCTCATTACAGAGCTTGTGTAATGAGCCACCGCTTTACCCAAGAGCCTGACATGACTCTCTGACGACTTATGACTGATGACTAATTATAATTAATTGAAATTGATATAAAATTCGATGCAAATTTCTACTTGACTGATGGCTAAATACTAACGTGAATGCCAAAACCTAAAGAAAGAAAAAGAAAAGAGTTGTTATTACATAGAATTAATAATTACGCTTAAATTTAGATTAGGTCAACCAATTTAAAAATAAAAGTATAAAGTGTAAAAAGAATAAAAAGTGTAAAGCCGAAGCGCATAATTTAAATTGTTCTACTGTTTAATAACTGTACTTGAATTGATGATGACCGCTTATTTATTGATAAGCCTGTAAACCACTTCGAAAAAAAGAGGTTATTTATTTAACTGTGATACTTTTTTTGCAAGTATGTATGTTAATCCCTTTCTCCTTCATTTCTGAAACGATTTTGAAAAATATATTTTTATTTGAAAGGGTGTTTTTCCAAGGTAGCCATTGGAACCAACTCTAAATCTGATGATGGAATATTATGGAAATAGATACTCAATTTTTGTTTTTGAATATGATTTTGGTATTTATTGAAATCAAAGTCCCTTTTTGCGGTTTTACCGCGCTAAAATTAAGATTAAGTAAACATATTGTGGATTGAAATTGTATGACTTTATTTTAATTAGTAAACAAACATTTAAATAAACATTTTTAATAGGAAGAAATGGCATTGATTTGCTACCAGATAGGATACTCACCATGAACGTATGCAATACAAAGATATAGCTGACAACGCTAGGACAGCTTCATATTTTCAGATGAAGAAACACTTGTACTGATTTACGTTTCACTTATAATTTATTATTTAAAATTAGGGATAAAACTATGCTACGACAGCTTTTCAAATGTTTGCCAACCCTTATTTAAATTTCACGTTTACAGCTTCTGGAAATTCAATATGTAGGTCGTAGGCTATTTAGACGTCCAAGTATCAACTTTATGTGGGTGCAAAGTCTCATGACGTCGAGATTGAGAAATTGAAGTAGGTAAATGCCGTCTAGCGGACAATCGGACGAGGTCCCGGGTTCGAATCCCGGAACGTGCAACAAAAAAAGTATTACTTAACACTTGCATAACGATTTGTGATTATCAGGTTTCTTATTTATATTGTTTTAAAGTATGTCATTATTGAGTATTTTTTTATATTGTTTCTATGTTTAGGTTATTTATTTATTGTGCATAATGCCTCCTACTGTTTCATCACAGATTCTAAATTTTAGGGTTGGCTGGAAGAAATCTGTAGACCTAGAGATAAGCCCACCTTTTGTGCATTTCTGTTTATCACTGTCCATATTTTAAGTCTTAAATTGTGTACAATAAAGAATTAAATAAATAAATAAAAAATGTGTTTTTTAAATTTTCTAATAAAAATATTGTTGCCCGGGATTGGATAAGAGCCCGGTTAGCTTGCAACCAATCACATTATGCGGCTTAAAGTCATCATCTAGTCATGTTTTTCATAGTTGTACCTCTGTCTACCTCTTTGGTGATACTGGTGTGAAGTGGCTAGATAGAAAATAAAAATCATAGGAATAAATAATATCAATATATATATATATGGTTGTTTTTCCCGACAAACTTTAAGTAACGTAGCTTCGAAATCGAAATAAAAATCGAAAAGTTATAATGCCACAGACAGATAGACACACACACACTTACACAAACACACTTAGAGAAACACGTCAAAGTTATTCTGTCAGGGCTATAAGCATTTAAATTATTAGAACTCAACACAGCCATCACATAATTCCTATTGTTTCGAGATAAAATTTATGAAACGGAAGGCAACTCCGTAACTTGATAGCCTGTAAATAAATAGATTGAATGATATAGGTACCATTGGGTCCGCCATACAACATCACGGAGGCGATGATGTGAGATATCAAATTATAAGAGGTTCTTTGCGCATGCGCCTTAGAATCAAAGGCCGCAGCGTCCAGTCTGCTCGACGCGCCTGATCGTTTCAAACGAACTTCGCGAAATTCTTTCGAAATTCGAAATACGAAATCTAATATAAGACTTTCGTATGCGCTATAAATTTGAACTGTTCTAATTTTAAATAGTTTTCCGTAAGACTTAAATGTGTGAAATATAAGTTTTAGTGTTAAAAGACTTAGTGAAGACTTCAAGTGTTGTGATATGTATGTGTCGAAGTTAGAGGTTTGGTTTTAATTATTTTATGTAGGTAGTACTTAAACTGTAATATTTTGGCTAATTTTATAAATTAAAAAATATCCAACAAAAAACTTTGACACTTATATACGACGTATATAAGTGTCAAATACACTTCTACTCTTAGTAAGTTTGTAAATTAACAATATTTATTTACATTATTGAGTTTAATATCTTTATTAAAAATGGAACAAATTTTCACAAAATTTTAAAGGTTATACAAAAATGCTAACCTGCATTTACACTATGCTTTATATATTTTTTCTCGTTTAAGCAAATTTGATTTATACAAATTCTTGCGTTTTATTAGATGACACTTAGCTAATATTCTAAAAAAATATTTTGTCATTTAAAAACTGTTTTAGCAAAGGTCTTGAATTAAAAAAAATATTTTGTGTAGGTTTTTCTTTATTCATTAACATTATGGACTAAATATTTGGAAATAAAAAAATATACAGAGTAATTTCTGAAAGTCCATGGAATTCTTAATAAATCAAATTATTAGTTTGGAGATCTAAAAAAACATTTTTTAACTGAAAAAGGTGTATTCGGATAATTATGATTAAATGTTATCTTTATTTCATTATTTCATCGGCCAATGTTTAACGCAAATGCTAATCGACGCGTTTTTGGGCCTTTTTTGAATTTTATTTCTTACAACATGATAAAAATGTTTTATTTTTGTCCAACTAACAGAGGGATATGTACGAGTATAATATGTATTTCTATAAAACCGGATTCATTAATCAAGAAAAATATTAAAAGGGAAAAGAGGTTGGTTGGCATTTTTTGGTTAAAATAGTGATATTCTTTGATATTCAAATGAATGTACTTTTGACCGAATCAAAAAGTAGTTATTAATTTGACTGTATGTTTTTTTAAGTATGTTTATCACGTGATTAACATACTAATAACTAGCTAACATATTTTTTCGTCCTTTTTGGGAAGGTTTGAGGTAGGCTCCATGTAAATTTGGTCACAATCTAACTTTTGGTTGTTTAAAAAAAACATATTATGTATATATTTAGTTTTACATGTTGGATGTAGATAAAAAAATATGTGATAAAAATATGTAATTAGCTACTTCTAGAAATAATAATTATGAAAAATTAACTGGGAAATGAAATATGAGTCGGTTTTTGCAGTTTTATGCTTTTCAATTACTGTCAAAAAATATTGCCTTGGTGTTTTTCACTTCCCCGTTTTTTATTTTATGATATTGAAAGCAAACAAGCAGACGGATTTTCTGATGGGAAGAAATTTCCGACGCCTAGAGACACCAAAGGTGGTAATGGTGCGTTGCCAACCTCAGACTGGGATATTAGGCCTAGAGCAAAAGTAAGTTTACCAGCTACCTTACCCTCCGAACCGGAAAACGCCATAACGCTATGGCGGCAGGACTAGGTAAGGCAGTGGTATCAATCCGAGAGAGTCACTGCAAAACTCTACCACCTAGTCACATGTCACGGTGTTAGTGACGGTAAGCCTATGCTTGCCTTTTTCAGCAAGGCAGGAAAGCAGATGGTCTATTCTGCAAAGAAGCCTGGACCGACACGGGGATATTTCATATTATTTCTTGAATATTCTCAAATATCAAAGTAAATGGTAACAATGTTTAAATGTGGCATATCCATAAATAAATAAATACCCCTGGACTAATCACACAAATTGAATCTAACCCCAAAATAAGTAAATTATATGCTTGTGTTATGGGTGTTAGTCAACGATACTATTACATATAAATACTTAAATAGATACCAGAATATATTTAATAAACACCCAGACCCGGAAATGCAGACATCTAAATGTTCATCACACAAATGCCTGCCCCCTTCGGGAATCGAACCCGAACCTCGCGGTTGGTCGATGTAGTACGCTAGCGAGTACGGTAGCCACTCGACCAACGGAGCGGTCAAATATTATAATTACATAACCCTCTACATTATTTAATAACCGATATAAGTATTTGTCTACATATTATTATCTATGTTCTTGGTTAATTATTTCAACAGATAGTTAAATGCTTCGGAAAAACGTTTTAACCGACTCCAAAAAACGATTTTAACTCGACAGTAAACGTCAAACTCAAAAACTACTAATATTATGGGTATAAACTTTATGTGGGAACATTTCGGAACCTATTGCTGTATCATGAAATCGCAACTTGATACCCAATAACATAATTGGACTCAGTTTTTCAGTTTCACTGCGCTTATAAGTCTAGCAAAAACTACTTTAAACTGATATTTACCTAGTCTAGTCTTGACAATGGCATTCAGTAATTCGGATTGGTATTACCGTCTTACCTATTCTTGCCGCCATAACGTAAGTATTTGCTGTTGACGTGTTCCGGTTCAGAAAGTAAGGTAACCGGTAAACTTATTTTTGCTTGAAGCCTAACATCCGGCCTCCGGTTGGCAACGCATCATTACCACCTTTGCTGTCTCTAGGCACCGTGAATTTCTTACTTTCAGGAAATCCATTTGCTTGTTTGCCTTCCAACTTCATTAAAAAACTAGTTTCCAGTCCAGGTAAAACGCCTTTTGTCTACAATCTTGTTTTAAATGTAACATTTAAATACGTATACTACTTATTAAGCTTAGATAAATTCCGTAGTAACACAGACATTTGTTTGATGAACATTTAAATGTATTTCTGTGTCAAGATGCTTATTATATCTACTTCAATATCTAAATCCTTACTAGTGCCTGTGAATAACAATATAAAATAATAAAGCCTATGCATATAGTTAGCCTCATTTGAGGCTAGATAGTTGAAACAGATAATTTGCCTAAGCAATACTACTAATATTACAAATACTAATATTATAAATACGAAAGTCTGTCTGTTTATAATACCACTTTGTATATAATTAATTACTGAACCGATTTCAGTAAAACTAGTAGTCGCCTAGTGGTCGAAATTTAACCAAAATAAATTATAATTATGAGTTATTCAATATAAATTATTAATAATTCATGTGCGAACTATGTACTATTCTATTCTCTATTGTCTTTTTGATAAAAGGCCATCTTCATTTATTCACCAACTACTTTGTTTCCAAGTATTATTAATATAGTTTTTGCGCGGTCTGTGATCATCTATTGTTATCAATATATTTGTGTGTGTCAAACGGTATGTGTAATGTTTTATTTTTTGTCTAATCTGTACTTGTCGAATACTGTACAATGCTATTTTATAAGCAAAAATTACAAATGCATAATTGTTGCCCCCACCGTGAATCCAACCCAGACCTCGTGTAGTCAACGCCAATACCGAACTACTAAAAAAGCTTAAAACTTTGAACAGTGTACATTTATTTCCTAGACATTTACATTTCGGGAATCCATTTCGTAATACCTTTGTGCACTTTCTGTTGAAATATTCTGGAAAGTTCAATTTTGAATAATTTGCAATTCAAAACTTATTCCGAAGGAGCCAGTATAATACGCCATACGAAGCAGTCCACAGCAGCCAGCAACAGCCTTATGCCAGTAGGGAGATGGAATAACAATCACGGGGACGGTTTTAATTCTTTCTTGAAGATTGTGAATCATTACTGTCTATCTTTGGCATGATTGTTGTTTTTGAATGAAAATATATTTAAAATACACTAAATTATTTTATTTAACTTTGAGATAAAAGTTTAAAAAGCTTAGCGCTAGCACAGTATTAAGAATTCTACCTACCAGTAGTCCAACTCCTTTGTTCTTGAATTCATGCCGACATTTTATATACCCACTCACGGCAAGTCAGTCAAGGGTCAGGGTTGTCAAATAATAACATTTTAAACATTTCATCTAAAAGTTTTATTTTAAAATGGCAAAATAAAAAATGTGAAGTTAATAATGAAACCGATGATGGTCTTGCTGAAGTTTCGTCCACAAAAATTTCATCCACATGGACGAAACGAAATACCTTTTATTTTATTATTTTTTTCACCGACGATTAGTTCATTATCAAACTATTGAAGTTGTTTAGTACAGTCAGATGAAAAAGTTGTATGCTAATAAACAATATAATAACAAAAAAAAACATAATATATATGTGACAACAGCTACATTGATTTGGCATTACCTACTTACTATTTTTAATCACAGATATAATCAATTCAAACTAAAATCATTCATAGTGTATAATTCGCAGTATTATATATTTATGAATCCATTATAAAGCTTTTTTGCTTCGTACCGCACGTAGGAGTGAAATAATATTCACCATGCTATCCATAAAATATTTGAATTTGTTTTACCCACTTTAATTTATACTAATTACTATTATGTGCTAAACTTCATCATACGTGTAAAAAAAATGTAATTAAATCTTGAGTAATTGGTAATTTGGATGTATCAATCTCTGTGCAAGTACATGAGTCGGCCGACTGTTAGTATTAAGACTGTGGCGCTAGTGACATCCACAGGTAGGTATATTATTATACTCTACGGAGTAGAGAGTGAGTGCCTATGGTGAGTAGTGCAGCCTACCACTATCTAGACCATTAGAGGTCAACGCTATAGACCCCGTATTGGTCCGGGCTCCTTTGTAGAATAGACCATCTGCCTTCCTGTGCCAGGCAGCAGGAAGCAGCAGCATAGGCTTACCGTCACTAACACCGTAACATCCGACTAGGTGGTAGAGTTTGGTAGCGACTCACCCGGATTGGTACCACCGCCTTACCTATTCCTGCCGCCATAACGTCATGACGTGTTCCGGTTCGGAGGGTAAGGTAGCCGGTAAACTTACTTTTGCTCGAGGCCTAACATCCCGACCTCAGGTTGACAACGCACCATTACTACCTTTGGTGTCTCTAGGCGGCGTGAATTTCTTACCATCAGGAAATCTGTCTTCTTGTTTGTCTTCCTATAACATTAAAAAAAAAACAACAAAAATCACAAAAATATAGTGAAGCTGATAATTTATATTACAACAATAATTGAGTATTATATATCTAATAGTACTGATTAATTATTTCTTAATTAAATTAAAATAAAAAAGTCACATCATCATGCTTTTAAAAAAGGTCATATATATTCCGTGCATATATTAGTTTCTTAAAACATATTTAATTTTTTGGACATTGTTGTTGTCAACAAACAAACAAATTGCTCTAACCCGAAAACAAGAAAATGATTTGTTTTTTTCTGGGTTAGTCAAATATGTGTAATATTATAAGTAACTGTTATAAATTGTATATCTTGGTTGTGCTTTTAGCAGGGATGGAAGGTACACCGCGGATGTAGAGAAGAGAGTGAGTGCAGGGAATAGTGTGAATGGAGCGTTGGGTAAGCTATTCCAAAGCGAGGTTTTGAGTCAAAAGGCTAGACTCGCTTTGCATAATTCTGTGCTTATCCCAACGTTATTGTATGGAAGCGAGAGTTGGGTATGTCAGAAAGATCATGAAAGTAGGATAAATGCGGTCGAAATGAGAGCACTACGCAAAATCTGTGGTGTAACGCTCGCTGACCGCATTCGTAACAGTGAGATCCGAGAAAGAGTGGGATCGAAAGAAAGTGTTGGTGTTAAAATGCGAAAGGGCATGCTCCGCTGGTTCGGGCATGTGGAAAGAATGACAGATGAAAGATTGACAAAGCAGATATACAATGCGAATGTGGATGGATGTAGGTACCCGGGGAGACCAAGGCTGACATTTCACGATCAGATATTATCCGAGGGTGGTGTCAAGAGTCTCCGAAACCGGCGTGTTTGTATGAAAAGGGTAATGAATGTGAAGGAAGCAAGACAGGTTTGTCAGGATCGTGAGGTCTGGCACTCGATACTCTCTGCCTACCCCGTAAGGGACTTGGCGTGAAGATATGTATGTTATAAGTAACTGTTATATAGTATATTATAAGTAACTATAAATTATAAAGTTAATAAACAAAGTCTCAAGGTCAAGAATCGAACCCCAGCGCAAGGCTCGGCCAATGAAGCATTCTTCTTTTTATTATATATAAAAATCAATTGCTGTTTGTTAGTCTCGCTATAACTCGAGAAAAGGCTGGACCGATTTCGCTTATTTTAATTTTAAATAATTCGTAGAATTCCAGGTAAAGTTTAAAAGATAAGAAAACAGGAAAAACTGCGAGAAAACAAAAAAAAACAACATTTTAAGTTTTCCCATACACACAGACAGGTCGAGCGAAGTTCGCCGGGACAGCTAGTCATTAATATTATTATCCGTCTACAGTCTTACTGAGTATCAAACTAATATAATTTACCTTGTTTGACATTGTACTTGGAAGACCTTCATTGTTTAAATATTAGGTGAAAACATTTATACTGTACCACAATAATTTTATTAGAACTCAAAGCCTGGTTTCGCTTATAAAGCAGAATCAGATCTGCTGTGACTAAAATTTACTATCTAATATAATTATATTAAAATTAGTCGAACTTGAGCTATTGGCATCAACTAGATATTGTAATCCATTAACTGACTTTAAAAAAAAAAACAAAGACTAAAGGAAGGGTAAAATTAAGTGGATATTATAGTCTGTATAATCTTATCTAGACTCTATAATCGCCTTTATGTTCCAGCGGTCCAGGTGTTGGACTTGACTTCATGAGGTCCCGGGTTCGATGTGAGGGTCGGGCAACAAAAAGAAAATTTGATTTTCCCAATTTTCGAATAAAAAAAAAATGTTGCTCGGGATTGGATATGTGCCCGATTGGCGATAGGCATCTATCACATTGTGGGACTTAGCGTCTTCGACTAGTCGTGGATGCCCTGGCTGTGCCTCTGCCTACCTCTTCGGGGACATGAGCGTGAAGATACTCACTTCATTTAATACCAAGTCGAACCTTGGAGTACTTTAGTCTATACTTACTAAAAAGAAGGTAGATGTTTCCTGCCCTGCTATGCCGTGGTATTAAATGTATTTGCCTCTTCAGTGGGACCCGCTTGGACATCGGGATAAAAAGTAGTCTACGTCACTTTTCAGCCTCCTATCTTTAGAAACAAAAAATATCCTTTATCTTCATTCCGTTGCAATGTCAAATGAGAAAATCCACAATTTCGCATTCTGCAAGTCTGTCGGCTACTCTACCCTCCGGACCTTAACATGTCACTGATAATGAAGACAAGAAAAGAGTAAGACGATGAATATTTTGATCAGCAACTTGTCCTGGCTAGCTACCTAGCCAAGTTGCTACACAGTGTACTAGTAAATATCTTAGCAAAAATCTTGTTCTTTTCTTGTTTTCAATCTTTAAATGACAAGTCATAGGCAATTATTGTGATGCTTATTTGATAAAAGGTTTTTTCGGGTAAGGAAAAAATAAAAGCATGGTTTTGAAACTTTTTGATTTTTTTCTTCAAAATTTAAGTAAATCAAATTTGGTTGTAAATTTAATTTAAAAAAATCACGTCCATGGCACAAGTCAGTAGGGTAACTGATTTTCCACTTAACAACCATAAGAAGTGGACGTCGTGGTCGGTTCGTTAGTCACTAACAATATTAATAAAATTAAAACCTAAGATAAGAAAAAGTACTGTCATTCTTCTGATCGTCGTAGAAGTGACTAACTACCTTCTTACCAGATAGCTCGTGATAAGCGAGCCATAGTTTACTCAACTATTATCAACGTTAGCACTGGTGGTATGGTACCGTCATGAAACTCATTCGAGTAGGAACCAACTGTCATACCTATTCTTGTTGCTACAACGTTAATATCCCGAGGGTGGGGTAACCGGTAGACTTGCACAATTGGCCTAACACCTAGCCATAAGACATCGTCGCAACGACTTCTATAGGATATTCTACAGGTCTCTAGACTAGATATTTTTATTAAATACCTGCGCCTTTCAAGAATAAAAATATGAAGTACTAGCTGCTCCGGCGAACTTCGTTCCACCCGTTCCGTTTGTATGGCAAAAAATTAAAATGTTGTTTTCCATTTTCCCTGCAATTTTCCCAGTTTTTTTTTCTACATAAGAACCTTGTCCTAGTAATAACTAACACAATATATAAAGAATTAGCCGAATCGGTTCAGTCGTTCGGAAGTTATGCGCTTACCAACACTTTTAGCGATTCATTTCATAGTATACTAGCTGTCTCGGCGAACTTCGTTCCACCCGTTCAGTATGGGAAAAAATAAAGTAATATTCCCATTTTGCCCTGCAACTTTCCCAGTATTTTCTTCATAAAAACCTTCTCATGATAATAACTAACCTAATAAAAAAATAATTAGCCAAATCGGTCCAGTCGTTCGGAAGTTATGCGCTTACCAACACATTTAGCGATTCATTTTTATATTATAGATCTAAGTGATCACATTTTTGTGACGTCACCTTAATCCCAAGAGAGTTCGCCAGCATTTGCTATTTGATCCGACGTATAAACTAACTTTTCAAATATACATTTTTTCCAAATACCTCGAATATTAGACTTAAATATTCAATGAGATGGATAAATGAATTCAAACCATAGAGGATATTTCTCGGGCGATCCGTAAAATGGAATGACCTCCCCAAAGCCGTTTTCTCGGAAATCTATGACATCGGGATTTTGAAAAGGCAAATCAATAAAATATTTAGAGCAGGGTTTTTCGGCTGTGGCTCTTGGAGTATTACAAACAGATTTTCCAAGGGAGCAAAATTGAATTTACGATGGGAATGCTTTATTAAACATTCTCGATTTAAGGCACCTTTTGATTTATTAGCGAAGCTGTAGATAATTAACAAAGTGAACATAATATTTGCATGTATATAAAACACGCACACATAAAATTTGTTATAATGGAAGGGTAACTTTTATTTATTTAATACTAGCTGTTTCAGTGAACTTCGTTCCGCCCTTTCAGTTTGTATGGGAAAAATTTAAATGTTGTTTTTTCTAGTTTCCATCGCAGTCGAATGAGGTGAAAAATATATTATGTATTTCTTCTGGTGCTTAGCTACCTCCCTATTATTTTACAGAGAAATCAGCTCCGCCGTTCTATGTAGCCAAAGCTAATATTTCAATGTATACGAAAGGAAATATTTTTGTATCATTAATAAATGTTATTTATAAAAAAAAATACGAAGAAGAGGCACTTTATTATATTGTGGTTTTTAATTCATGTATCAGGAAGTGTTCATTCTATAATTATCGCTTTTTAACTAGAATTACCGTAATTACTTACCTCGAAGTTAAAATATGGCCTTCATCAGATATCGATTGTAACTTTAAGTGCTATTTCTTTATTTATTTCAAACTATTATAAGCGATTTATAATTCCATAATGATTTTACCTGTGTTGGTCCGGGTTGATTAGAACAGACCATCTGCCTCTGTGCCAGGTAGCTCGAAAGGGGCGAGGGTAGATGATATTTCATCAACAAAAAGACCACTGGTGGCACAGAGCGGTGCAAAAGCTTGGCCGGATAGGGATCCATGGCCTTACCTATTTCTGTTGCCATAACGACTTCTTCATGTTCCAGTCAGAAGGCTAGGGTCTTTAGACTTTTGTGCGTGCCTACTAGTTATCCAGACATGGCTATAAGCGAGTTATTATGGCAGCAAATATGGGTAAAAGAGTGAATCCCTACCCGGGCATGCTGCTGCACAGTACTCTATCACCGGTGTTCTTTTTGTAATAATCTTTATTGCGATCTGTTCTCGCCTTTTAAGATCTGTCTGTCAGTGAGACATACATTCTATTCTCTTTAGCGGACCCGGACCGGCACAGGGTAGCGAACACATACCAACCTGAGGAAGTTTACATTGTTTACATTGATACTTGTTTTTAAAAGAAACATTATTTAATACATATATTACTATGTCTTGCCATAGTTTTGTAAACAAATGAACATAAAATAATCCTTGAAAACACAACTGCTTATTAAACGCTCTAAAATCTAATATACCAAAGGTATATTGATTAGAAAAAATAGTTACTGAATGTTGTAATTAGTTATACATGATTTTAATTTACTTGCTTAAGTTTACTAATTTCCGAAACTCAAACAATATTTTAGATTATACGATTTTCCGCATGTTGGTCTGTGTTCCTTTGCAGGATAGACCTTCCTACCAGATAGCTCGTAAAAGGCGAGCATAGACATATTGACGCTAACGCAGTGACATCAGACTAAGTAGTAGAGTTTCGCAACGACTCGTCCGGATTGGTACAACCGCCTTTCTATCCGAAACGTCAGTGCTTGCCGTTGACGCGTTCCAGCCCTGGGAATAAGGTACCTAGCTGGTAAACATAGTTTCGCTCAAAGTGTAAGCAAGGCGGCAGTTTGACAACGCGCCATTACCATCATTGGCGTCTCTAGGCGACATGAATTACTTACCGTCAAGAAATCCGCCTGCGTCTTTGCTTTCCAAATCATAAAAAAATGCTTTTGATGTGAATATTTAATAATTCAAACCGATTTTTAATTGAAATTTCAACGATGAAAATAACTTTATCGAAATTTTTATTTAAATAATGAACCACTCATTTTTACTAACGAGCTCACATTGATTATTTTTTCCAATTGGTTTAATTAAACTTCTTCATTAGTCTGACCTTACTGTGATTTTATACATTATATGATAGCGAACAAGCATGCGGTTCTTCTGATGACAAGTGAAAAGGTTACCACAAAAATACACATGTTTAACTAAAAATTGTCATTCAACCAATAGTATGCTACACATAGATGACGTGGTAACATGGTATTGGTCGAAAATACAATTTTAAACACAGTTAAACAAGGCATGTGTTCAACGAGTGTTTAACTTTTATTTTAGTAAGCTGGAATAAATTAGATTTCAAGTGAACGGACTATCCTAATAGGTCGGTGCTAAACACTGTCAATATGGTGACCAGAATAGGTGATGTACCCGGACAAATTGCTATACAGCGCTCTATCACCAGCGTTTTAGTTGGTTTTACACATTCCTAAGATGATGACCTATTTTGCCTACGTCTCTTTCAAGAAAAAAAGCGTAGACCACCTTAGCACATCGGGCTTGGAACAACAGCGGTATAACATACAAAAAAAACAGTAGCAGTCGTGGGACTGCCGATAGAAGTGAAAACGGAACTATTAAGTTCAGAGTAATTAAAACTATATGAAAAAATGTTATGAAATTTTTTATGTTTTATTTATTACTTACATATGATGGGTTAAACAAATCATTAACAAAATATAAACACAAAGTGGTTGAAAAAATAATTAATATACAATTATCTTGTCAGTCAGAAATAGTCGGTGTATTAGTATATACGTGTACTCAGGCTACTGCGCGTGCGCTAGTCTGGCTCTCCATAGCTATAGATATACTATTATCATTAGCATGTCGGTCTCTGCCAAAACGCTCAACGCGCCTAAAGAAGTTTTCACTTCAAAAAATTGAAAACCAATCGAGCTGTTTTGGAACAGTCCATAAATATCGGGACACTAGAATTTTTTGTATTTGTAAATCTATTATCTCTGTATGAGTCTCATATTATATCAATTTGGTGCTTTCGAAAAAAAACTATTTACAAAATAAAACCAAACCCAACAACGCTAAAACCAAAAAAATCGGTAACCCTAGAGAAAATCTACATGTCATGTAGCTAAGAACCATCTCAATTGAGTAAGATTTTAAAATAAAAAAATTTGCATCGAAACCGGGCCATGTGTTCAAAGTTATTAATCCACACACACGCATAAGCAAACGCACACACGCGCACACACACACACACACACACACACACACACACACACACACACACAGGCGTCAAATACGTAACATCCCTCTTTTCCTTTCGAGGTCTAAAAAGTACATATCAAAATCGAGATAAGTTGGTAACATATTTTATTAGTATACACCCACCTGTTGTAAATAGATTACCATCATGTATAAACATCTTTACAAACTCCCATTTATATTAATGAAATCATACAAAGTTTACTCATTATGGTCGACTGAACTAATTTTAATAATATATAATCATTGCAAACGGGACTTAAATGTTTTGTTAAGTACAGAAAATGTTTATTAAACAAGCAATTTAGGATATGTTAATAAAGTATCTTCACGCCCATATCCCCGATTTGGTACACAGAGGAGTTATCAGGGCACATAAGATTCGCCATAGATATCAAGTCCCACTGAATTGCAAACCTATCGAAAATCGGTCACTAATCCAATCCCGAGCATCATTGTTTTTAAAAGAAACTATTTGCTTATAGAATAATCAAGGAACCCGGGACCTTGTAAAGCTATATACAAATACCACTATACTATAACTCGATGATATTACCAAAACAAAAAATGCTTTGATACAATATTCTTTTCTTTATCAAAAAGGGCTAATAAAATAAAAAGAAATAAGGTAAATAAGAAACACCTTGATGTTTTAGTATTCTTGTGTAGTAATCTCATGAATTTTTCATTTTTTGATGAGCTTTAAGGGAAGAACCCTTTTAGATCCGGAAAAGTATTATAAAAGTAATATCATCACGAATTCTATTTGGAAATAAACATCAAACAATACGCAACTCAGTACTTTGTTTTTAATATTTGAAAATATTGTAATTAAAGAGATAGAGAATAACTAATTAAATAGAAAACAAATATCGAAATCGAAATCGACACAATTTTCTTTATAAATTAGTTAATGTAATTTAAATGAAAAGGAAAAAATTATAAGTTATTAAAATCCCATAATGTTGCAATTTGAAGAAATAAAGTAAAGTATCTTTACACCCATATCCCGGAAGAGCTAGGCAGAGGCACAACAAGGGCACTCATGACTAGCCGAAGACACTTAGTCCGACAATGTGATAGGTGGCAAGCCAATTTAAAGAAATGTAAACAAATTATTCTAATAAAGTTAACGCATTATACAGAGTTACTTTCAAAAGACCGGCCAAATTTTACTATCAGGAAATTAAGGCTAAAACAAAAGTGCATTTTGAAAATTAGTTATCAAATTTGAATGTTTACTTTTATGAACATTAATTTAAAATAGTCCGCGTTAATACTTCACTTGTTGTCATGCTACGTCGTACCTAGTATAAGTCATGACGTCACCAACCTGCGCATGTGATTGTGGTCGGCGTTTACGTTATAACCATGAGTTTTGTATTTTTGTCGGATATAAAATTATGATTTGCATTTTTTTTTAATTTTTTTAATACTTCGTAAATGGAAAGGGTTATGTATCCATTCCCAACCATCTCTCAAAATTTGGCTAGTTTTTTTAAATGTCACCCTGTACATGTAGCAGCTTTTTTAACTATTCCATTCACGAAAATGATGTTACCTACAAATGAGTAAAATCGTACATTTGATTATTAAACACTATCTGTTAGCCTGCGACTTCTTATATATAGAGTAGTTCCTATTTTTATACAAACTGTTTTACCCTATTACATACTTTGGGGGCTGAGTTTTGCAAAAATATTGCTTATTTTGAACTCGGATATATATCGAATGGTGTATTTCCTGATCTGATGAAACAAAGCAAGGTAGTGCCTTTATTTAAATCGGGTAACACTTCTGACCCAACAAATTTTCGTCCGATTTCAGTTTTGCC